>CAKALG010031400.1:0-39808 GCA_916700815.1 Helicolenus hilgendorfi | reverse complement strand
TATATATATATTTATTATTGGAAATCAATTAACAACACAAAACAATGACACAGGTACTTTAACATAAAGAATATGCTCAAATCATAACATGGTAAACTGCAGCCCAACTGGCAACAACAGCTGTCAGTGTGTCAGTGTGCTGACTTGACTATGACTTGCCCCAAACTGCATGTGATTATCATAAAGTGGGCATGTCTGTAAAGGGTAGACTTGTGTTCATTCACATGTCTTGAGGTTTCCTATGAAAATGGCCATGAGAGTTTTTCCTCGCCAAAATTTTGCATATATAGAACGTTTTTTAACCTCCTTTGCGACAAGCTAGTATGACATGGTTGCTCCCAATGGATTCTTTAGGTTTCCTAGTTTCATATGATGCCAGATTCTTCACTAGCCTTAAAACTGAGCCCACTACAACCTAAAAATCACAAGCTGCATTAAAGAAATTAGTGGCGTTAAAACTAATTTGCGTAAACCTGTTATTGCGTTAACTTTGACAGCCCTACTAAAAGAATAAAGAGTCAGCTGATCTTGCAAAGTTTGACAAGATGATAACTTTTAAGTTGCTTTATTGGATGTTTACCAGTGTGTGCTTGTTTGTTCACTCGTTCTTTTGCACATCTGTTTATTAATTTACTTATTTAGTTTTCCACTTTATTTGATTGGGTTTTTCTCCAAAATTAGATTTCAATTATTGGGTAATAAGAGTAACTGTTTCTTTCATTGTCGACTTAGAAAAAAAAGAAGAGTAGAATTGACATTAAATATTTAAGATGATGTATTACAGACTGTATTAAAAATCATATACATTTTTAACAAAGTATCTAAGTGGCAGGATTACTGTAAGGTCATTATCTTTTTATCATGTTTGATGTTGAAAGTCTCTACGCTAGTGTTCCTTATCAAGGGTTATCGTCAATTGTTCATTTCCTCAATTGAGCGCAGAGCGATCAGAAGTCCACCAAAAAAGACATATACTGGGTCTGAGTTATGTCTGTTTGTTTATTAGGTTATTTGAGGAAATTGTATGAAAACCTTGTAGACTATATTTCTAAATTAAATCATGAAGTGGTAGCACTACATTGTTTAATGGAAAAGCTGATTAATTTCTTGAGTTTCCATGAGAATTACATGTTACATTTGAGTGATAGGATTTAAATTCACTACACTTAACTGAAAGATAGTGGGACATGACTGTGTGTGAGGTGAGCAAGAGGGTGAATCTTGGTGTGTGAAGGATGGGGAAAAAAGAACAACAAATGAATGTGACAGACTGTGAAGAACATGTGAACATTTGGGGAAGAAAAGCCTTTAATTTGTATGTGTTTGTGTCTGAGAGAGAACAAGCAACTCATCCTGATACTACAGCACATACTGTATGTTTGCAGCCTTGAAGAGCAGGCAGTTGGATTTATTACTGTGTTTCTTAAAGTCCAGTCCGTGGCCCAGTGCCAAGACCTAACATTTTGCTGAGCTGTCCACGGGTTTCTTAGCTGACAACTGATGAAAAACTCTCGCAACCGAGCAAGAAGCAGTTTGAAGCTGACATGCACAGAAAAGCAAACGTATGTCCTGAGTAAATGCTGATTAAACAGACAGATGGAAGTCAGAATAATGTCGAAACAATGAGGAGAAACTTGTGTTTGAATATGTGTGTATTCATGAGTAATCTTTATTGCTCAATACGAGCATATTACGTAAATGCTGTATTACACAAATGGATTTTGTAAAATCCATATTCATCCAAATATTTGCATTATCAATTCATCTTTCCATTAATTTCTTAATTAATCAGTTCATTATTTGGTTTATGAAAAGTCAGAATTTAGTCCCAGAGCTCAAGGTTATCTTTTTTAAATTGCTCGATTTGAAAGATATTTAGAAAACCAGCAAATATTTACAGTTCAAAATCAGAATATTTTACATTTTTACTTAAATAGATAACCTTTAATAATAAATGATAAATAACTCAATAAACAAAAAACTGATCATAGATAATGCGATTTAATTCTGAAATTATTTGCCAATTAATTTACTGTCAATCAACATATTGTTTCATCTCTAATGCATTTGAATATAACAAAATGTATTGATTTTTATAAGAAATTAATGATGGCAACAAATGATGACTTGTGTGATTCACACTACGCTGCAACATCTCCTTAAGACATGTTATTTTGAAAATGGCGGTCTACACTGATGAGATGCACTATTTACCAAGGCTTTGTCAAAACCTGATTATTGTTGTGAGACAAGACACGTGAAGAAAAAGTCTAATATTTGGACAACAAGGTGCTGAAAGGATGTTTAAGTGCAGAGTGCATTTTAGTTAAAGTGAGCAACGTTGAAATGGGAATGTTGTTCAGTGTTGCATGTCGACACTTTCCTGTGTGAGAATAGCATGTAGCTTTGATGGATAGTCTGTAGTTGCTTGTAGTGTATGGAGCCTTGTGGTGTGTGTGTGTGTGTGTGTGTGTGTGCGTGTGTGTGTGTGTGTTTGTGTGTGTGTGATAGAGAGAGACAAAAAAAGGAATCTGTGTGAGAGACGCAGTCAGAAAATACGTACAGTATGTGTGTCTGAGTGTGCAGTTGTCAGAAGGTCTGTAGCGTGACATGGACGACTTCCGTTGCCCATTGCATGCTGTTGCCATGGCAACCTGCGTCATTGCCAACCTGCGCGGCTCCAAAACTAAATCATTATCACTAGCGGAGTCTGGGAGAGGAGTGAATCACTACCTTCAGACACACACACACACACACACACACACACACACACAAAACGCACGCGGAGACATGAAGCGACACCCGGGACCGACTAAAGTCAGCAGTCGAGACTGATATGGGAGCAGACAAAAGACGTCAAATCGTAAAGCCCGTGTTCGTTACTGCAGCATGCTGCCTCAAGCTGAGAGATCTTTTGTCCCATTTACTGGCTTTGTTTATGAAGTGAGTCACAGGATGAAAAACATTTTTCCCTCCTCCTACAAGGACTGACAGTGATTGGCAGCCAAACATGACATTGATATGGATTTTTGAGGTTGAAACTGTAACTTTGAGTTTTGCTGGTGTGTTGCTTTGAGATACTGAGCATCAAAAACGTGACACATGAAGTGCCTAAATGTATTTCTCTTGAAATATTTAACAGCAGCAGCTGGTATAAACTGTATAACAGGTGCTGGTCTATAAATAGAGACATGTCTGCACACACTGTGACGATGCTACTGTATATGTGACATTATTTAATGTCTGACGCCACTAGATTTGCACAACAACACACTACATTAAAGCCCAGTATTTCATATATTTGAGTTTAAAATGTGTGGTGCCTGTTCAAAACATGCCTATTCAGAACGAGTCGAATGCTTGGCCTGTGCTGTTGCTGCTTGCAGCTTTCTCGAGAACCACTCATTAAAACAACTTCACACTCAACACTGAGCTTCGTTGGGTCCTGAGCAATACACCTGCTATGACGTAGTTGCATCAAACACCCAAGTTGCGGTTACTCACGGTCAGAAACATTAGTGAAATACACTTAGCGGAGTTAATTTCTAAATAGGCGTATTAGGCGCTTGCTTTGACATAACCACTGCGGTTATAAAGTAGAGCATGGATTTCATTAGCAGCGGTATTTTGCTGGCGGTAACATTATTAGTGTTATAAGTTAGTATCAAGTCTGACACTGGGGAAATATGGTGTTACTCGCAGGGGAAAAAACACACCCAGGTCGCGGCTTACTCACGGCCACAGGGTGAAATACACTCTGGTTCGATTCTGCTTCCAGTTGGAAGCAGTAATCTGCTTGTGTCGACTCCAGGGGAGTGAAGAGGAGTTTGGTTGTAAAGCAGTCAATGAGCCGCGGTCTGCCCACTGCAGATGACATGATGGACCCGCTGCTGAACAGAACACCGTTAACTTGATTATTCAAAGCTTATTAATATTGAAAGTGTTGCGTGTCCAACTTGCACCATATTTGACACGACACCTCGCTGGGTCCCCAGCAATACACCCGCCAAGTGTGAAGTAGATCGGATGAATGGTTCTCAAGATATGCGAAAGACATACAGACAGACCGATTCCCTTGTTTCATTGTTAGATTAGGGCAGTGACATAGTTTTGTGTTGGCTCAGGGGCCGTACACATGCCACGTTTCTTGCGATCTCAAATCCATAGTTCTCAATGTAAGGCACACTCAAACGCGAGTATGATGCCGTCGCAGCGCGCAAGCGTTCCCAAGCGGTTATTTTTCGGGGCACGATGGCTGCTTTTACTTGCTTCACCATTTCTGACCGAGGACGGCACAACATCCGGAGCCAACATCCAGAAATCGAGTGTAAAGCTACTTTGAGGGATTTATGATGCTGGAAATCCATTTATCTTTGTTTTGACTTTGTTTAGTCAGTGAGGCTTCCTGCGAAATTACTGCAACTTCATCATCATCGTCATCGCAGCATGCAGGTTTTGTCTGATTAGTAACGCACATTGGAAAGAAAAAAAAAGCGACAAGGCTGGCATTCTCCATGCGTTCTTAGATGCGGCATGTCTCCATTAGTCCTGCTGAACTTGCAATAATAAAACTATGAATATGCGGTAAAATTGCTGATTTTCAGGTTTAACTTGAGGATGTTTACATCCATATCAGGCCAGCTGTGTAGTACTATAGTTCCTTTTCATATATAAACCCCCAATTTAGGAAGTAATTGGACAAGTTAAGAAACAAATAAAAGTCATCATATTCAATATTGGTCAAATAATTTGCAATCAGTGACATACAGTACACTTTTTATCTTCTGTGGTGATGCTCTTTCATGCCATTACTATAGTCGTCAGAAAGTTGGATTAAGGTCCATTTGCTATTCATTGTTACTTCGTGGCATCTTACTGTAAGTTCTAGTCCAAAGCTTGAACTTCTCTGGACCGATAAAGGTATTTTTTTGCAGTTGAGAAGTTGGGCCTTGACCCAGTTCTGGCTTTGCTAAATGCATAAACCATCACATGGAAACCTTCTGCGATACCAACAAAACCCCTTTGATGTGACATTCCTCTGCTGTGTCCCGGGATTGTTAATCCACTTCCAATGTGCACCTACACAAGTATTCAGCTGAATCACTGTATTGTAGAGTCGAGGCACAAATTAGAGCCCAAAGTGTCTCTGGTGGATTGTTATAAGGTCGCTGTGTGAATCTCAACAAACGTTCCTCAAGTGGAACATAATGTTTTTTTGTTTTTGTGGTCACTGCTCAGTGGTTGCAAAGTGAGTGTCAGTGACAACTTTGGTATTTACTTCGTTCCTCTGCAAATCTCAACATTTCTCTCCCAATTTTCCATAACACAGAAATGACAATCGCAGCTTAAGGGGGAAAGCAGGTTATTGTTTTTGGCTCGGCTCACCCTGTCCTTAATCATAAAGAGTAAGCTGCCTGGAATGGTTTTCTCCTTTACATTCCCGTCCTGACAGACGTCCCAGCCATTACTTGCCTGGTCGGACTTTATTTCCGCTGCACAAGCTCCCTAATTACACATCCTTCCTCCTCAAACCTGCGGCAGTCGTGGAGCGAGAGAGAGAGTGTTTGGGACAGGACATAACAAGCAGCTACTGTACGATTAAACACAATCTGGATGTATCTCTCAGTATTGCATGTTTATTCATTAGTGCTGTTTTTCAGTCTCAATAAGGAAACAGTGATGCTAATAGAGGATGAGTATCACCTCTATATCCCAGAATCTCTCAACCCCTGGCCCTCATTAGTTTGTGGCTAGGAGCTGCAGAAGTTACACTATAGCTCCTACACTAATTATTTCAGTCCAGTGAGCCAATGCAGATTTACATCCATATCTTACATCCGCACCTCAAGATTTATTTGAAATTTTCATTCAGTGCCCATGGAGGAGGCAAAGTGTTGTCTTCATGCAGCAAAGTAGACAGTAAGGGAGTGAAGGTTGAGGTGGTGGTTTGGATTTCATGCAGGAGACTGGAGTCTGCATCCCGTCACAGCACTGCAGTTTACGTTCCTTTTTTTAAATTAATGGTAACCAGGATTTTTTTCCCCAACCTTAATTATACCGTTGTTGTTGTTGTTGTTGAACACAGATAACGTCGACAGCGAGAGTTATTAAAATGTTGCATTAAATGTGGAAAACAAACAATATCATTAGGGCTGCAACTAACGGCTGTATTTATTACCTAATTAATCTGCTGAGTATTTTTTTTGATTAATCAGTTTATAATTTGGTCTATGAAATGTCAAACAATTGAGGAATAAATTCTTACCGCAGGATCCCAGAGCCCAGTGTGCGACCCTGTCTCCTACAAAATTACATTCCCATACAACTAAAATGCATTCTCAATTACGTTTGGAGGGCAACCTATTTTGTTGCGGATTACGGTCGCAGTTTTATACAGTTTTAAAGACGTGGTTAACTTTACACATTGAAACAAAACAAAAAACACAAAAAATAGACTACTTTGTTAGGTTTCGGCAACAAAACTACTTGGTTCGATTTTGTAAAAAAAACATCATAGTTTGGCTTAAAATGACAACATTTTAATAAAGAGCGGCCTCCTGGGGGAAAGTCCTGTGTTAGTCTGACCGATCCACCACATCACCCACCCACCCGTAGTGGACTTTCTCGCTTGTTATATGATAAATGGACTTGCTTTTATATAGCGCTTTTCTAGTCTTCCGACCACTCAAAGCGCTTTACACTACATGTCAGCATTCACCCATTCCGATGGCTATGCCTTCGGGAGCAATTTGGGGTTAAGTTTCTTGCTCAAGGACACATCGACATGTGACCCGGAGCAGCCGGGGATCGAACCACCGGCCTTCCGATTGGTGGAAGACCTGCTCTACCCTCTGAGCCACAGCCGCCCGTACTATATACAGTATATACTCGTTATTATACCAAATAACTATCAGTAACATTATTATTCAACATAACATGTCACTGAACATAATCCAGGGTTTTAAACAATCTGATGTGTTTTTATCCTGTAACATTTTGGACCTGCATGAGTAGGCATACGTCCCCCCTAAAACACAGTGGGAGGCCAGACAAGGTCAAACAACAAGGGTAGTCCAAATGATTAGAAGCAATGTCGATTTTTCTTTTTAATCTAGCTAGGAATTTGTAGCACTGCATCAGGAAATCAAAAGAAGTATAACTGAGACCCCGAGGACATAAAGCTGCTACATGAAATTAAATCGAAACCACTGCTGTGACACACCTGGAATTTGACTTTTATTCTCTTTTTACCGCATCTCTATCCCTCTCCTCTCATCTGTTTGATGTTTTTGCGAGACATAACTTACTTACCTCCAACACCAACACTTTTCTCACACACAAACTCTGGCTACAGGTTTTTTGGTGACATTTCTCATTTTATCTCAGATATTCGGAATGTATTGAAACCTTAATGCCATATCCAGCAGAGAGATTTTATTCATTTTGGCTGGCTCAGCCTGTGTCGTAAACTGACGGGTTGGTAATGTACATCTAATCCTCCAACTCAGATAAGGCTGTTATGTTTGGCTGGCACTCCCCCGGTGGCATGCCAGATGTTGGTATCAGTCTGTTTATTTTTTACAAAGAACTATGCAGCTGATTATCTTTTATGTGTGTCTCTGCAGGCACAGATGTGGATATATTAAACAGCCCATTGTGCTCTCTGGTACGAGGTGTGAGTGTTTCCATTGATTCGGGCGCAGTGGGAAGGTCGAGGGCTATAAAGTGAAGCTCAGATGTGTGAAAGATCAATAAGTGTATTGTTCAGGTTTTGGTAAAAGGTCACTTCATCCCTACTGTGAACAAATTGTTATTTTTTTTAACAAATAAACACTTTACTAGGAAACTGCTCTTCTGTGGATCTGTATAAAATATCACAGTGGCTGTGACCTTTGCTGTATAATTGATAAATAAATATACTCAATATTATCACACACAGGGATGATGGAGTGTGTGCATCAGCTAAACAGTTGGACTTTTGTACCTTAAGGTGTATGATCACGATCTGACTTTGGAGATGAGGTTAATATAGGATGCTAGTTAGTAGGGCGGGGACGATAGACCTATCTCCCGATTTGATACTATCACGATACTTGGTTGCCTATTTTTTGTTTTGCAATTCTACAAGTATTGTGATTCAATATTACAATTTAATGCGATTTTTGTTAACTTTTTTTAACACTAAACCATGGAAATAAGTTGAATCATACACTTCTAGGGACGTTTACTTTGGAAAATATCTAAATTAATACAGTAAAAATGTATGTAGTCAGAGATGTCCAATATATCAGACATCGTCAGGCATTATTTATTAAATTTTTTCCAGCAACCCAAAGATCAAAGCATATTTCCCTCACAATTTAGTTGTATTATCTTTTTAATTTATAAGGGACATGTAATGTTTAACACCTTATTTTAAAAACTGGATGTAAAAAACAGCAGCACTACCACGGCTGCCTACCTCACGCGCACTGGATGCACCACATAATGGGAGTCACACAAAGCCACTTTCATTTAATGAAAATGAAATGTAACGTTAGGTCAAGCAGAACGTGGAATAATTTAACAACAGCCGTAATGATGGCAGAGAACTCGGCGGCAGACAGAGACACCGTGTCCTAACAGCAAGTGTTACATTACGTCATGTAAACAAACCACGTATCTGTCAGCGTGTGCGTTCGAGATCAGACTGGAGATGTAACCACTCAAAAGAGTTTGTACTTATTAAAAAGGAAAACACACATTTTATATTGTGAAAATGACATATAATACAGCCAGCAGCAAGCAGAAAACTTTCAGGCGATCTCCTGGTGATCTCCTTCCAGCCAGCTGTCACCTTATTTAGGTTTTTGTAGTGAAATGAGGAGATATCGTATAGATGTGCAGTGCTACATCGCTCACAGCCAGTTAGTAAAAATTAATATTTTAATAATTTGAACCTTTGTGTTTTGTTAGAATGAATATTCAAATGTCATTTTTAGCCTATTTTGACAGCCTTAGGACTTACACATTTTGCTTTATGAGCCTCAAAGTGCCATCCAACTGCCCCATTGACTGAGACTGAGACCACAATTTCATCAGAAATGACATTCTCTAGTTTCATCAGTCTGTTTCATCAGTCTGTTTCGGCAGTCGATGACGAGAGGTTCGGCCTGCTGTTGCTTGCACTACCTGAGGGTCGGGTTTGTGCATTCAGTTTCTGCACTAATAACTGCACTGCTGCAATTGGTGGGCCGTCTGATGCCGCTCTGTTGTGAATAACATTAGGCTAATTTACTAAACCTCTCTGCTCTAATACTAGATGTATTTAACCTAGATCATTTACTCACAGTACTGTACATGAAGGGTGGAAAAACAACACAAGGATATTAACATATAGTTCCATTTGAAAGATTGGCATAAAACCTCAACGAACGTTGCTTTCCATAGCATTAAATGACTGAATGATGGTTATTTTCATGTTGCAATAGCCTTGTGTACTTTCTCCATCCCTAAGTACAACATCACAGAAACAACTTTTATAACAAATACTAAGCAAAAATACTCTTTGTGGTACTGACATGACCAGCAACGAGGCCTCTCTTGCAAACGCTGTTTGTTATTATTATTTATATTATTATCATTATTATTATTATACATTTGTGTTGTTTTCTTTTGTCACTGTTTTTTTTTTTTTTTTTTTTTGTTATTTATGTTTTTTGTGTTTCTCTTCAGGCTGTGCATGTTTAAGAAGATCCCAGTGGAGTTGGTCTCACGCTAACGGAGACGGACACACAAGAGACAAAAACAAAGAGAGAGATTGATTGTGTTTGTGTGTGTTTGTGTGTATGAGAGAGCAAATGGAAAATGGGGGAGGATAAAGGATGGGGGCATCCACATATCCAAACAACAACACAAAAAATCAATATATAAAAAATGAAGGGAGTGGTAGGGGGTTGTGCGAACTTCACACACACAACACACACACACACACACACACACACACACACACACACACACACACACACACACACACAGTGGTCAGGTGAGTGGTGTCCATTATCAACTTCTAAAGGTAGAAGAACCAGGTAGAGCTCTGGGATGCAGCAGCAACCAATCAGAGACACATGAAGGCCTCCCATTGGATGAATTATTCAGATCCGAGGGACAGAGACAGCCATTAACCTACATCTTCCCCAAATACACACATTCCTCCCACCTCTATACACACCCAAACCTCTGTACACACACGCTGCAGATTTAGACACCTTGGCTTCTGATTTTGTGCATTACCACACAGCCCCTTAGTGCTGATATAGACCAACTTAATATTTCTTCATGTGCACTACACAAGCCCTTCTTACACACATATAACCCTAACTTTGTAAACAATGCTACTTTCAGACCAACTTCCCTGCTTAGACCCTGTATTACCCTGTCTAATAACACCAAATCCAACCACTCTACTGGTTCTTGGTGATCCTACCGAACTGAAAGAATAGAGCAGAACAGTTTGAAGAAGTTTTGAGTCTCATTAAATCGAGTAACCAAAACCACTTTGCAGACTGGGAAAGAAAAAGTGTCTTTGAAGAGAGAAAAAAAAGTGACTTTGTTTGAATTTGGCAGCAGCTTCCTGTTAGTGTAGCCGGCGCTGCTGCAAGTCACAGTTAGAACAACGAATAAAAGTGATCAGAGATACGAGAGCGCATTTAGAGAGAAAATGGCTTCACTTCCAATTGCCTCGCTCTTGCGTGGAATAAATGCTAAAAAGGATGACTATGTGAGGAGTCGGGCAGGTTTCTGAAAGTCTTTATTACAGACTTTTAACACCAGGAGTGGCAAAGCACACTATACCCGACTGTTTTGGAGAGACTGTGCTCTCAAACTGCCGCGTAACTGTCAAATTAGTTTTGCAGGTATACACCACACCTGTCAAAACATCCAGCACATCCGGCAGAAAACAGATTTCTTTTCCTCCCCTCCTCCTCTTCCCCTCCTCCTCCTGCCAACCGCTCTGTTATAGTGGAAAATCAGTGGCTCTACAAATCAAACAACGTTAGTAGTGCTTTTTGTGGAAATATTTTTACAGTGCAGGATGTTTAAGATGTTACATGCCTTGTCTGTAACTCGCTAGGGGAGACACACCTCGTCAGTTTCCAATACTGACACACACCAGAACATAAATTGAGGTCTCTGTTAAATTAATCATCAGTTGCCTTCCACCCACCTTTCCTCTCTGAGAGACAGATGCAGTCATGCATGCACATCTGTCTATAATAGCAGACATATGCGCACATAAAGACCCATACTGCATATAGAAAACATGAATAGTTTGGGCTACATCGGACTTTTATAAATATATACCTCTTAATACACTTTTTTCAGTCTGTCCATGTTGCTCACACATGTTCATTTTAGATAGATGAGCAGGCACGATGCTGCACATCTCAGTTACATTACGGAGACAGATAAATGCATATATTCACAACTGCACACATGAATTAATAATTACATGCACATGTCAAGTGCTTAAGTGCATCACATGCAGGTAGCGTTTTACCCTGTACAGTCCACCATCTGTGCACATGTCAAGTCAGTATGCGGGATGACTCACACACACACACACACACACACACACACACACACACACACATAGAGAGAGAGAGAGAGGCAGTGCTGGCTGAGATTGGGGTCAGGGCAGATGCATGGGGAATATTTGATTAAGAAGGCTACAAGGTTAAGAAACAGACACTTTCTGCTGGTGTGGGAGAAGACTTTGTGAAGTGAATCACAGTTTAATAGAGTACAACCTTGTTTATCTCAAAGCCCAGACAGCCAAACCGGTCAGCAAATCTAATCTGAAAAAAACAAAACGCAAACCCCTCCACCATATTATGTTTTCAGATGGCTGATGTTTTTAAATCACATTATCTTAAGAGTGCGCACTTGAGTAGCCTCTGCATCCATTAATAACACAAAAAAGGTGCACTTTCACTTACAGTATAAAAATTCACATTTCAAGTGGTGTTCATTGATCATACTGTTGTATATTAGTTATTCAAACTGCACTTAGTGTTTATACTTTACATATACTTCAGTTTAAGGGTTCATTTCTATACTGTTGGAGTGATTTTTGCATGAACTACTTCTGTTAAGGTGGTGGTTTTTATTTTATAAATTAGTGCAACACTATGCTATAACACTGCCAGATATACTCCCAAAGCTTTCTGAAGCTTTTGCAGTGTGACACTGATTGAATTAAATATGCGAATTAGGGAACATTTGATTGGTTGAACCTTCACAGTCAGTTTAGTTTGTAGGTTTAGTTCACTTGTGTATTCATACAAAAAAGATTAATATGCTCATAATTAGAAGAAAACCCCACATTAAAATCCCTTTGGGGTGTAAAAAAAGAGAAAAATAATCAATCTGCCAAAGTGCTAATTAGGCGTCAGAAACCAAATGACATAAAAAAAAAAACATCACAGTGAAGAATGATTAAAAAATGCAACAAAATGAATAAATAACAACAAAAGGTTGATAAAACTAATTAAAATAGCCCTGAAGCAACTAATGATGAAAGTGAATGGAGCGGGAAGATTGGGGAGTGTGGGTGTCTTTTTGTGTGTCTGTGTCTGAGGGTGTGTTTGTGTGCTCATCAGTATGTGTGTGTTTATAAGAAAGAAAGATTGTGTTTTCTATTATGGAGGGAAAACATCAACCAGACATGATCAGTCTGTATCTAAAATATTCAAAAAATCTAGCTTCTTCAGCAACATGAATGTAACTTTTTGTGTCTGTTGCTATGAGTCTGAACTTGCATTTAAACTAAAGCTGTTTAGTACATATATTACAACCTGATAATTTACAGTCAATTTTTCTATGTATCCATAGTGCAAAGTGGAGTTTTATCAACCACTGGACAGCCATATCGGTGGAACAATTACTTGGATAAAACCAAATGTGACATCACCAGTATTTAAACTTTTCTTATGAAAATAGAGAATGGACTGAACAACATTAGCCTAAACATCTAAAAGGAGTAAAAAATTACCTCTGTGGTGTCCACGACTTCAAGCAAAAGGTCAACATTTTGTGAAATACCCTTTGTTTGTATGTTAATTAATGAGCTTAATGGTGGTGGGTGAGAGAGGTATCAATCTTCTCATTTCACTCTCCGCCAGAAAGCAAATAAGCGGTATTTCCCAAAATTTCAAACTATTCCTTTAAAAAAAGGTAACAAAAACAAGAATGAGGCTGATTCACGTCAAGTCAGGATTTGCTCCACTGGCAGCTACATGAGAAATATTTGGGCTATATGTTAAGCAATCTTTGGTCCAGTATTTCATTGTATTTCGAGAAGCTGAACATTTCAGGCAAATTTCATTCTTCAACTTGGGATTTGGATTCCAGAGATTCCTCTGTACGACTAAACAAAATAGAGTACATTGCGGTTCAGAGGCTATAAGTTATTTTCCTTTAAACCCTTACAGTTCCTATTATAAACAGGATGCTAGGCTTATTTTAGGGTTACATTACTATGCACATAATTGTGCATATTTTTTGTTTGACCATTGTAAATTGAAAAAAAATTTTTTAGATTTTCTTGGAATTGTTAAAGATGTTTGAGCTAAACATTGACAAAATGCTAACACTGGGAAATAGTACAGTATAGTAGGTTTTGAACTGGAAATGAATGTTATTTTATGTTTTATCTTTATTGTATTTGTCCTTTCTATTTCCTTTGTACATTCTGATACACAAGATTATTGTTTTATAACTGAACGAGTCCCTGTTTTACCTTCATCTGTATGTGACAGACATTACCATACCTCATTTTTCATGTCACCATCAGCAATGGTACTGTATGTCCCCTGCAGCACAGTCCCTAAAGCCTCAATTTAAAGAATCAATACATTTAAAGTCTCTGGAAACTTGGCTTGAAATAGTAAAAATACATATACGATATCAAAGGTGAGTGTCTCATAAAGCATGCACAAACTTTCTCTCAGGATTGTGGCGGCGTGATCAGATCAGGCTTTGATTGACAGCTCCCTTTCAGCTCAAGTACCATTACCATTTTACTGTCCTTTCAATCAATAAAATGTTTGGTTTCTATGATGGAATAAACTACCAAATCTATCAAATGGACCCTACTTGGTTAGAAAGTTTGACTAATCAACTAACTAGATTAAAGTACCTAAATCTGTGTTTTTATTCAACTATATCTCCTGGATTATGGCACTAATCATTTTAGCATTTTCCATTCACTTATATGGAACGGTTAGCATTAGGTTAAACGTTTTGCTATAAACTACAAAATCTATCAAATGGACCCTACTTGGTTAGAAAGCTTAATCAACAAACTATGTTAGACCACCCAAATTTGTTTTTATTTAACTTTTATTTAACTTTAACTTTAACATTTTGCTATAAACCTCCCAGAGTATAGCACTAATGTTTTAGGATTTTCCATTCACTTACATGGAACAGTTAGCATTAGCTTTTCTATATGAAACCTTTGATCTTATTATCAACTAACGTTAACCCACTAATCTCCTAGTTAGATTGACTACTCGGCTAACTATATGTAGCAGTCTAGGGTAGACCACCCATACATAATTAAAAGCCAATCATTGTCTTTCCAGGGGCTTTACTGTAATTGCACAATGGCAACCTGTATACCATCGTCAGCATATAAAAAACATGTCAAGTCATGTCATATTCAGCATAAAGGCAAAGCTGAACAAAGCTGCGTTCAAAAGGCCGTTCTGTATAATTGCTTAAAAGACTCATTTGAAAAATATATTTCCTGCTTCAGAAGAAAGAAAGTTTTTTTTTTCATTTCAATAAAAGAAATCATTTATTGGTGTCCCTCGTGTGTAAATGTGTCTTTTTCATCTGAAAGTGCAGGAGCTTTTAGGTGTGCGTCTGTGTGTCTGTGCACATGTTGTACTGTGTGCTCCTCTATTTATCATTACAAAAGGCTCAGACAGACACAATACATGAAACCGAATATATCTGTGACCACTCTGGCTTTGAAACCAATGCCACATCCAAATCCTCTTTCATTGTACTTCCTCTCTTCTGTAAATCATATTTTCCTTCCATCTCTTTCACTCTGTCCATCTCTTAACTGTAGGCAGCAACACTATTTTAAGTCATCAAGGCTTTTCCTTTTTTACTGCATGACTGTAAGGATTTTCATCAGTCCCACTGTCCCAATCTAATTACAGTACAAACCCTTTTTTCTTTTATACTCATGGAGTAAGGAGTTTTAATATAGTGGGATGGCTTAAGCTTGAAGTATTGAAAGGAAGTATTCAGATCCTTTACTCACATAAAAGTAACAATATGATACTGCAAAAAAATATTGTACCTCATTACATGTAAATGTCCTGCACAGAAGTTGTTACTTAAGTAAAAGTATGTAAGTATATCAGCAAAATATACGCCCGCAATCCCGCGGTTGTCAGGGGTTAAGCAAGTAAATGGACTTTGTGACGTCCCTCCACAGTGGGTTGGATAGATTGAGAATATTGAGATTCAAGATTTATTAGGATTTATTTATTATTTTTCCATTAATTTAAGCATTATTAACAGGTTACATGGTGATGTAAGATGAAAAAGAAAAGTTTAGATGATATTCTGTTTCATAAATACGTTCTAATTTCAGTACATGATCATTATATGAAGCATTTTTCTCCACATTGAACAGATGCCTGGTGCTATATTATAGAACCGGAAACACAACAACACACGTCCTTTTTCTCACTTGAATTCGTTTCACTGTCACCTCCTTCCCTGCACCTCGTTTTCTCATCTCTGACCACCTCAGAGTGCCTTCAGTAGGAGGAATTGGTCTTCCAGTGTGTCATATGAGAAGGTGAATGTGGGTTGAATATTAAAAATAGAAAAGATCAGACTGACGAGGCTACAAGGAAGAAAGAGAGAGAAGAAGAGAGGAGGATGTGGGAAAAAAACCAAGATGACGAGAGAAAGCGGGGAGGTAGACACATGCATGGAGATTAGAAAGTAGATACATGATGCGAGACAGAATCAGGGAGACAGAGAGAGAAGAGGAAATGTCTATTTTTACCAGTGGTTGGTACAGAGGAAAGGGGAATATGATAGGGCTCTGCATTAGGCCGAACAGGAGGAGGATTTCTGGCTTGTACAGGCAGATTCATGCGGACATTTAACAAACTGCAGCGTAGAGGAAATTCTACCGATCTACTGTATCCATCCAGCCCACTACTTCGCTGCCCTTTGTTAGCCTTTCTCCCTCTATTCATGCCTCATATTATATCCTCTGTCTTTATTTCCATTGTCTCTCTTTTAAATAGTTTGCTGTTTTATGTTAAACTTTTATACCTTTTATCTTTCTTTAAAAATAATTTTGACATTTATTTCAAAGCTATCACAAGCTGCTATTTACATACATGCGCTATACAGTGATAGATAAAACTTACTATTAAACTGCTGTATAATAAAATATAAAGGTTAATTGATTCATCGATTAAATTGACAGAAGAATAATTTTAATTTTGATAATCGATTAATTGTTTCACTCATTTTTCAAGTAAAAATAGTGAAACTAAAGCCAAACATTCTCTGGTTGCAGCTTCTCACATGTGAGGATTTGCTGCTTTTTTATCTTGTATTATTGAAAACTAAATATTTGGGAGTTTTTTGGAGTGTTGGTCGAACAAAACAAGACATTTTAAGACGTCACCTTAGGATCTGGGAAGTCATGATTGGCATTTTGTCACTACTGTTACAAGGTTTCATAGATTAAACAGTTAATCAATAATGAAAATAATCGCTAGTTGCAGCTCTAACAAAATGTGATAAATGCTGTTGGATAAGCCCTTTCCATTTGTCATCAATTTATCATGTTTTAATTCTATGAAAGAATTCCCAAAACCTCAAGGGAAAGCCTTTTAGGTCCCTGAAAACTTGGTTTCAAAGTAGTTCTCTATAACATTAAATATTCCAGAGATTATTCCAGATAATTATGTGGCCGATACCGATATGATAAAGGATAATAATAATCTTACAAATGCAAAACTGTGAAGAGGACAATAAATACCATAAACGTTTGTAAACCAATAACTATGTCAGCAGTAAGCGAGACAAGTTGTGCTTTCCTCCGACGCACCTTTCACATATCCAGGTGTGCAGAGAGTTTTTTCTACTTTTTGATGACTAAATAAGCAATAATCAAAGCTACAGTTTAATAAAAATATCCTTAGTTATTATTTATTAAAACTAAAAACTGCTTCATCAGCACTGTGTGGGTGTGGCCTGGAACCGTAAGCAAACTACCCCACAACTGTCATCACATTTAGATTCAACTAAATCCTGATTGGTGCATGGCCAGCTGACCCCTGCCTCACTTCAAACCAGTGAGAAGAACAACATATAAAAATCCCTCGTGAAAAATAATCCAAACTGTTGTGACTTTGGCAGAAAACTGTGTGTTCATGCAGAGAAAGAAACTGATTAGCGAAAAATGTTTTCAGGCTTTCAAAATCTAAAATCTCATTTGCATTTTTCCTTTTTCCCTGCATTATTTGGACTATTTATCCCCGTCTGTCAGCCAGCCACTCCGCATCTCCTTACGCTTCCTTCCTGCTATTTCTCCTCCCTTCTCTGTCTCTCTCCTGCATCCCTCCATCCCCCTTCCCCATGGATCGATAGATTACTTCCTGTGTTCAGCAAGGTGACAGCACAGTTTAGAGACCACGGAGTTCAGGTTACCAGTCATCTGTGAGTGTGTGTTTGTACGTATTGTGATGGGATTAAGGGGTCACCGAGACCTTTGTGGTCAACAGTGGCAGCAGTCCTGTGTTTGCCCTGCAGCCTAAGCGACTGCTCCACTGACTGTGTGGATAAAACGTCCAACAGAGACAGAGTTAGAGGGTTTACATGAAGGAATTCCTTACCTTTTTGATTTGTAGTCATGTATTCTTCACCAAGAGCAAAATTATTATGTTGCAGCCAAACTTTCTACATTTGCGCCTGTGAAATTTTCAAGAATATCTCAAAAATAGATCAGCTTCTGCTCTGGTACATGATATTCAGCCAGCAGCTAGAGCCAAAATGGTTGCAGTAAATGTACCAACTGCAGAGAGGAAACTAGAGTTGAACACTTGCCTGTTCAATCTGTTGTTTTTGTCAACTTGTACCTGATATCTAGGCTGTCCATCACCACCTCCGGAGTGCATCTGAACTCATATTTCAACCAATCTTGCGCTCTGACCTCACTGACTACCGCCAATAAAATAATCTCAAGTCATGAAATCCACTATTATCTGCTAACAACTGCTCCCGCTGTTCCTCTCTGGGCACAAGACAACCAAGCTGTTTTAACAGACTGACTGACAGGCCCTGATGTCCTTAAATCCCATAATAGGCCTCTCTACATCCATCGCCCTGGGCAACGTGCAGCAGTAAATGGCTTCAGTTTGTCTGAGGTGTACCCGGAGAGCCTAAGAGAGATCAATACAGTCACTCACAGTCATCGTTTTAACTCAGCTCCGGTGTAGGCTCCTGCCATAAAACTCTTGCTCCACTCCAGATCCCTGAACCCCCGGGCTCCCACAGCAACACCGGTGTCACAGCAGCAACTTAAAGAGCTAAAGAATGGCCTGTCCACATGGACGTAGCCGTGTAACACTGTGTGTGACTCAGTCATTGGTGTGTTGCGTCTGTAGCTCTACCATCACCCATTTCCCTTGCAATATCTCTGAATGTCTGCACAATGCCTCAGGGTTGCATTTTGGCTGAATTACAGTGGGCTGAATTCCCAGTACCCATTTCTCTTCTGTAAATCAGAAACACTGGAGCAACAAGATGGGTGTCCAAAAATGTCAACACCTGTTTTTTACACTACAGCACTTAAGTTTCTATCATCCCCTTGACATTCATAGTGGAGGGATTTTCCTTCTTTCTTGACAAGCTTGTATAACTACTGTATGTCGACAAAACACAGCTGCTCAGTTTCACCGAGTGTATAATTTCCAGCACTCAACATAAACCTCTAATGAAGCAGGCCGTGTGGACTAGACGTCATTAATTTAACAACGCCACTGTTCATGAGCTGTACTCCGATTGAATGGGCGGTATTGCATTAACTCATGCATTAGCCGTGGCCGCAATGACGGCGGTGGTTGTCCTTCCGCTTCAGGCAGCTTGGTTCTCAATTGGCTATCGTTCTTTCCGATTTGACTGTGTCATCAACTGTCCTCTGGGTTCCCCACACACAACAGGATATCTGATAGTAAATATTGAACATGTTTAATATTTACAATTTGAAATTGGTGCGACCAGGGAGGACTTCCGGCCCTCACGCCACAAGAGTATCTGGAAAGATAAGCTTTAAAACCATCAAAAAAATAGGGGCTTTGCTGACGATTGTTGCGAGGGGGAAATCGGGCCCAAAATGGGCTTGATTCTCGTGTAGTGTGTACCCGTCATAAGCTAAAGGTGGACTAATGTTTGACGTGATGACGTTTAGTAGGCTCATTTGGCCACTTTTTTAAGACAAGTAAAAGCTTAAAAATTCCCGAGTGGGATATTTATTGACATATTTTCTATCGTAGAACAAAACATTAAAATCTCTTAAGCTTGTGTTAACCACAGACCTTATTTCAGGATCTAACTAAAAAACAATCAAAAACCCATCGACTTCGAGACGAGTGAACCGGAAGTGCAGAAATGCTAACTCATTTTAGGACTCATTCCTGCAGCACTCTAATCTGGGTAACGTGTAGTTTCATGCGACTTGGATCTTATTTTCATACTTTTGGTCATTATTCCTATTGGTTGTAGTAACATTGTACCCACCAAGTACAGACCTGGGATCACCGCAACATCACTAAAGTTGTGTAGTTGGTAGGTGGTGCGACTTCATTAAAGGCCAACGCAAAGGGGCAAATGTAGTCGCAAATTCATCCTGGGTGGCCCAAAATTAGCTGAAGACGTGTCTGCTCGTGTTGAAATGTTTCCCACAAAGTCCACAACTTGTAACCCACCTTAGCTTCACCACATTCATTCCAATACACCGACGTCTCAAAACACCTGAAGATCACAACACGGTGCTTTTGCCTGTAATTTAAAAGACAAATACACTTAGAAACAATGACATACTGTAATTGCCGTTTTCAGTGCTCATTCTCCTGCCACCCACCTCTCAGTCATGACCTGAACTTTGAAAGCAAGGCAATGCATTTTATTGACTGTTAACCCGAGTAGACTGCGAGGAGCTCCAGTCTCCACCAGTTTAAACATTGGTTCCATGTCTATTAACAGTGTTGGGTCGTGACCTGACCCCACTTATACCTTCACCTCTTCACCTCTCCTGTCCATCTCTCTCTTCCTCCCTCCACCTCCTCGCTCTACATCTTTTCATCCCCCTTTTACCAAGTCAATCCCTGCGGACCCTCTGCCACCTCTTACCCATACACACACACACACATGCACGCCGGCTCTTTTTGCCCCTCAGCTTAACGGTATTTATAACGATCTGACCCTGTGACCTCTCTGCGTTAATGATCTTCAGCCCCTCCCAACACAAACACACACACACACACTTACTGACAGACAATAACCTGCGCTCTTGTGTGCGGCATGTTTTTCTTCTTCCCTTTGTTATGTTGAGATAATCTCAGAGTGGTAAACACTGCAAGTAATTATAGATAATTCGCCCAAAACTAACAGCTTCATTCCTTCATGCAGAAGTTCTCCAGTGAGAGAAATTTGGAAACCACGTCCTATTTGAACAGCCCGTCGTTTAGGACTAGGAGCTGAAACAATGCAAAATGGCTGCCTCCTATTTAGTAACGACAAATAAATAGTAATAAATAAAATGTACAACTCTTATCGAATTTATGATTAGTAGCAGCTGTCTGCTAATACTGTAGTACTATAATTCTACTTTCTGCTGTGTCCCAAAAACAATTCTACATCTGGTGAGTTGTACATTTTCAGAGAAACCGAACGATTAAATTTGACAAAATCCTAATTTTATCCTCATTTTAGGGTTAAAAAAATTGAAATACCTTGAAAATTATCTAGAAAATCTGTATAATCACAAAGCTTAAAACAAGGCCATTTTATTTTCTTATTTTTTTTGACCAAATTTTTATTTTTTCCCTTTTTACCTCTCCCCCCAATAAAAATACACAATATGAATAATTAAGGTAATACAGTATATATATTACAAAAAAACAAAAACAAACATAATGAAAAAAATCCACATACTGTAATACTACCACGACAACTAATAATAATAATAATAATAATACTGTTTTGTTTAAAGCATGACGAGTTGACATTTTAGAGAGGGGTTTACATGGTTTTCCCAAGGCAGCAATGATTTGCAATGTGTGACAGAATTAGTCACAGTTGTGTCAGGAAATTGCAAAGAGCATTTAGTCCAAAGCAAAGAGTTTAATAATATTTTTTAGTTTCCCTTACAACTTGTTTGGTATTCATCTTTCACTCCCCTTCATCACTCTTTAGGGTCCATTCATTCATAGTGACACATTAGCATTACAAGTCTGATCCTGGAGACACAGAAATATGCTGCTGGAAGACATCACAGCCCAACAAACACACACACACACTTAGAGCACACACAAGTGTGCACATCCCTGCACACAAAAAAAACAAACTATTGTGCTCTCGCTCTCATTCCTTTTTTCTCTCAAGGCCTTTTCAATCCTCACGAGTCACCAACACACACACACACATACCGGCTGGTTTAGACTCACATACACACACACACACACACACACACACACACACACACACACACACACACACACACACACACACACACACATCCTCTCACACAAACAAACTCTCTCAGTGTCTCCCTCTCAATCAAGCCCTGTCAGCAGCACTAGAGCCTGATATGAGGCCAGGGATGGAGGAAATGAACGATGTCAGCCAGCGTTATAATTCAGCAGAACCCAACAGGGAATAGATCTACTGTATTTTGTGCTCATGGGAAATCAATCTCAACTCATAATACAATGTTTGCAGACTTGTGCTCGTGTCTTGAAGAGGTCTGGAGAAGGACTGTATGTTCACTCCCTGTGTGTGTGTGTGTGTGTGTGTGTGTGTGTGTGTGTGTGTGTGTGCGTGTGTGTGTGTGTGTGTGTGTGTGTGTGTGTGTGTGTGTGTTTCCATGCCTATGATGAGACCCATGCTCTAACATGTCTCTAGTGTTATTTTTCTTCAACTGACACACAGTGAGGAGCTGATGAAAGACCAAGAATAGATGGAAGCATTCAATTATGCTCTTTAAAAGATTCTTATACACCCACATTTTCTCTCGTTCACACCCCTAAATCAGTGAAGAATGCATAACTGAGTTAGAAGCATGAAGTAGACAATCACTCACACACTTTTATTACAGTGCTTGGAGGACAATGCGCTGAAAAGCAGTAATTTGCTAACCTCTCAATGTACCTGAGTGATTAGGATAATCTACAAGCGTTGCCGGTTATCATTAAGTTATTTTATGTGTTAGCATTGGAAGCTTTTCCTCCTCTAGTTTTATCATGTGCTGAGAGTATTTCCAGAGGACATCATGATGACAGAACTACAAAAATGCAGACCTGTGTGTGGATGATAATTGATCAAAATAAAGCAAGAAATAGAAGGAGTGGGGAAAAGTCTTAGGAATCGTCACCCTGCATGTATTTAAACTCAAAACTATGAAAATGTCACCACTTTGGCAGGTTTTTCTCATCTTTATAATAGGGCTGTCAAAGTTAACGCGTTAATAACGTATTAACGCAAAATTGTTTTAACACCACTAATTTCTTTAACGCATTAACTCAATTGATATTTCGGAGGTTGTAGGGGGCTCAGTTTTAAAGCTGGATAGAAACTGGTATGAAACTAGAAAACCTAAGGAATCCATTGGGACCAAACATGTCATACTAGCCTGTCAGGAAGAAGGCAAAATAACGCTCCAAACTTGCAATAAATTTTGGTTAATTGGTTAGTTAATTGTGCAGCCCTATCCGTCCAATGTGTTGTTGAACCATCCGTCTCAACCTCCTCTTTACACATTTTGACATGAGGAACAATTACAGCGACCAGTAATGCCATCAATATGCATACAGGCATATTTTTTAAAGACAAAAATGTGAACCTATCCTGTAAGGTTGTAATACCAGGGGTTATAGGTCACAGAAAGTTATGTTGTAAAGTGTTTAGTAGCTTTATGTCTGTGTGCGTATGTTTATCCATATGTGAGAGAGAGAGCAACAATTTGTGCCAGTATGCACTTGCAAATGTAGGCGCTATTTAGTGCCGGCATTGTTTGCTTTGGCTCTCAACCTAAAGACACAGACAATTAGCCGCAATGTCATGAGGGGTGTATTGTAACTGACAAACTTGTGAAGATGGAATCGGCTTCACGGACTGTTTTCACGGTCTTAATTAGAAACTACAACACCTCCATTCTGTTGCCAAAACAAACCATTTTTTCTATAAAGGGCTCTGCTCAGTGTCTGACTCATGCCGTCCCACCTCCCTTCTGTTTTCAGAGCCATGCTTCATGTTGTTACTGCATTTTTCCTTTCAAAAAGTATCCAGTAGGGCTGAACAGTTCATCAAAATTTTATCGAAATGGCAATATGACCTATACTGCAATTTTCAAATCGCAGGAGGCACAATATTTGTTGTTAGGGCTGCAACTAATGATTATGTTCATTGTCGATTAATCTGTTGATTATTTTCTCGATTAATCTATTAGTTGTTTGATCTACGTGAGAAAATAGTGAAATGTTTTTCAGTGTTTCCCAAAACCCAAGATGACATCCTATCATGGAGGAGTACCGAAACCCGAAAATATTTACATTTAAGAAGCTGGAATTAAAAAAAAAGTTTTCTCTTTTTTTCTTATAAATTACTCAAACCGATTGATCGATTATCAAAATTGTTGGTGAATAATTTAATAGTTGACAACTAATTCATTAATCTTTGCAGCTCTAATTGTGGTGCTACATGTCCCCCATATTCTCCAGATTTAAGAAAACATCTTTGTTTGTCACACCATACTCATTTTAATGATAATTATGTTTTACCCAATGAAAATGAGAATAATGATGAATTATTCCCGCTAATTTCGCAAATCATATCGCAATTGCAATATCAGTCAACATTATCACAGTTAGATATTTTGTCTTCATCGTTTAGGCCTAATATCCTGTGTTTTCTAACTTGGACGGAGACAGTGACAGAAATAAGTTTGACAAAGAAAAGCTTATTCTCCAGAGATCTTTTCACCGGATAATAGGTTTTTGGCTTGGTTTTTACTCCACCAGGTTCCTAGATTACTGGCATCCCTCTTTTTGAAGATATACATTAATTCTCCTCGGTTACCCTCCAGCTTTGTAGAAATACTCTTTCATCACTCTCTTTCCCTGACTCCATCATTAAATGCTGCAGAGTCTGACCTAAAAAGAATAACCCAGCACTCAAACATGAAAACAACCACTGTTGACAAAGAACCTCGTGCTATTGTGCAGACATGGCCCTCTAATGGGACTGTTACAGGCTCAGTCACTCATTTTCCTCTTGTGGAAATTTGCTAATTTGTTCTCATCCAAACAAGATGACCCAAGTCAGCACTACAGGAGCTGCTACCCTCTCATCCACATATCCTAAAAACACTAGTCTAACTTTTTCAGATGCTACTGTCGATCATCCTCTTGAGTTCTTACAGTGCTGTTGCACAATTAGATGTGTGAGTGTTGGCCAGTGCAACGGGGCTCGTGTGGTCAACCCCAGAATGTACCTCCCTCCACTTCCTGCGTAGCGAGAAGGTTAGGTGGAGTGAAAGCCTGTCTGAAATACAAGAAGTGGGTGTTCAGACTGAAAACCGCCCTGCGTTAAGAAATATATGGGGCTGGGTTGTTGAGAACCATTGAGAAATAAGATTCAGTTCCTAGTTCTTTCTCAATATTTTTACTGGTCATATTTGTAATTCTCGACAGTATAACAAATATCTACCTCCCGGAAAGGAGTTGGGCAAGTGTATCTCAGACAATACTCAACCATCAGATAAGCACTAAGCATTTACTGTCAACATACTGATCCCTTAACTCTTTAGGGCCTTATTTGAGGGTGAAGCCTGTGTCAAATACAACAATGGCAACACACTGTAACTCTACTTCTATGATCACAATTGGAGCGTTGCATTGAGTCTCTTTGCGATTATTTCACTGGCAAACTTAGTGTTGCTAAAACCATAGCAGAATATAGAATAGAATATAGGATATACAATAGATATATATGTATTATCTATTGTGATCAATAACAGCTTAACCTCCACACGTTGTGATCTCATCTCCTCATTCTCTGCTAATAACAGCTTAACAACTTAACGCATTCTCTTGTGTCCTTATACTGTTAACGTGGCTGCCATGTGTACAGGACTTCATTGTAAGGATAAGATAAACAAACTGAGCTCCCCCTCTCTCTCTCTGCTCTCTCAGGACCATCTTCGGTGATCAGTAACGATGATGACTCGGCCTCTCCTCTTCACCACGTCTCCAATGGCAGCAACACTCCTTCATCCTCAGAGATGGGCCCTGACGCCGTAATCATCGGCATGACCAAGATCCCGGTGATAGAAAACCCTCAGTACTTCAGGAGCACAAACAGCCTGCTCAAAACTGACACATGTGAGTAAAAAAAAAACGAATTTATCATTAATGTGTAACCCAAATGAACTAGGTTGAAATGTTTATCAATCCATTATGAGCGACACACTCCCAAGTATTCAGGTTAACTGTCCTTGTGCGATACACAGAGGTTACCATGGCAACATCTTTCCTGCTGTCATGGCAATGACCTTGGAGCTGCTGATGATAAGCTGTCAATTCAGAGGGAGAAGTGGGAAATAGAAAGTCTATTTATATGCAAGTGTGCATGCACGCGCCCACCCCGGCATAAGTTAGGCACAAATCCATTCATAAATTTGAGACGTCCATGTGTGACTCATACACATACATTATCAGAACTGAAGGGAGCAACACATGCAGGAATCTGTGAGCCGTTACAGGTCGAAGTTGGGGCTGTTTTTGAGGGTGACCAGCTCCCAATTTATATAACAGCACAACGTGTGCACACCACAAATTCAACAAAGCAAGAGACAAAAGGGCAAAGAGAAAGTGGTCAATGAAAATGGGAAGGAGAAAAGCAGAAATAGAAGAAAAGAGAAACACGAGGAGAACATTCAAATAGACAGACAGAGAGCACACAAGGATATTGACCTGGTCCATCAACGTGACGTTAGGATTATTGGCAAGTAATAAAAGCTTCTCCAGGCTTTGGCCTTGCGTTGCAGTAAATTATGGAACCGCATGAGTGTGTGTGCTCTTTTTTTTTTGAGGGCACGGTTGAAGGAGATATAATAATGGGGGGGGATTGGAGGTTGACCTCTTCAGCCGTGCGTTATAACTAAAAGATAGACTGGGATTTACAGCCTAAAGACAAGAATGAAAGCGCAGAGGATCAATGAAGGTCGATAACGTACCGCTGCGTATGTGTATGTGCCTGAGTGTGTGTTTTTAATATATTACAGCCATTACAACTATTACTCTGTATGCATCTTTGACTCGCAGACAGGCGGCATAAATACTGAAAGTAACTGACCGATTATTTGGCACTCTTCCTTTCCCGACCCGAGAAACAGCCTTTGATGGAGACAGTTTGGCAAAGTGGCACTAGGTTGCGTGCCAGAAACTGAACTCTTTTTTAACATTGGCCTTAACCAGCTTGTGGTCTGTAATATTGAATACACGTTCCGACTTAAAAGATGGCACAGGCCTCTTCCTGGCAGCAATAAGGCAACAATTACTCAGCAGAGATGATGGATCCGTGTGTAATTACGGGATCTGTTAGCTGTGTTGCAAAGCTTCAGTTGTGCAGCTTACCTCTGAAGTGAACACCTCATTAACAATAATTACCTCAGAGACTTATAGTAAAACACTCATGGATTTGCATAGGTTGTTTTTGTTTCTCTAAAACCATCATCCAACTGAAGCAGGGATGTAGTGAGGATTTTAGAAATTCAGACATCATAAATTCAATTCTACCCACCAACAAACCCACCCAGAAACCAAAACAGTGTCTTATTTTAAGTATTATATTGTATATTTAGTATTTTTTCATTTTATTTATTGAGTTAGCTGTTCATGTTTTATCTAATGGAGCAGCTCTTTTGAGGAAATTATTCTGAAAATCAACAACTCCTTATAAACTCAACTTGGACTAGAATAACTGTCTCTATTTCCCCTAAATAAAAGAGACAGTAACTCATAGACATAAAAACACTGTTTTGCATACATGTAGTAACTTCTCTCCCATATCTGCAGTGGTTTTTCTAACCATCCGTAAAGAGATGCATCACCTTGTGTTGAAGGAGGAGTAATCCGCATACTATACGGATTTACGGACACAAAACAAAACTGTGTGGAAATGAGGTGTAAATGCTGTGTGTATTATTTTGTTGGCCTTAAAATAATAGTTTGACATTTTGGAAATACGCTTATTTGCTTTTTTTTAGTTTCCAGCAGTCTTATATCAGATTTTTTGCCGGTCATGAGTATTGGGCGAATGTAAATTATAACGTTACATGATGTGTTCAAATGTAATCTTATAAAATGTAGTTTTTGGCGAGAAACTTGAATAAATCTAGTGGTTTGAAAGACATGTTTTCACAGCAATATAAAATAGATATTAGAGAAGGAATTATGACCTATTTAACTTCCTAACACTAAAGTCAACTATGAGCAGCTTATATTACATAATTAGAGCTATTAATGCTAGGATTTCTTTCAATTAAAGCAAATATTTAAATAAAAATACAACATGTAGTTCCTAATCATTTGAATCAAGTGATTTTATGCAAATAAAGTAATAAAATAAGTGGAAGTGTTTTTAAAATGTGAAATTGCAATAAAAGTATTTAGTCCCTAAAATCTATGAATAATTGTGATAAATAATCGTGATTTCAATATTGATCAAAAATAATTGTGATTATCATTTTAAGTGTAAAAGGGGGTCTGGAGTTATTTGCAGGACTATTTCTTGGCCAGGCTCAGAAGCTTCCTGGAGGCTAGCTGTTTCCTGTCTTTGTGCTAAGCAAAGCTAACTGGCTGCTGGCTCTACCTATATATTAATCCTTTCATCTAACTATGGCATGATAGCGAATACTAATATTTCCTAAAATGTTAAAGTATTCCTTGCAGGAGTCAAATTTAAACATACAGAGTCTCAGAAAAGTAAAATTAGCTTATAAAATGATATGTGAAAGTTTTTCGTTGCAGAATGTAAACTCATTCTCAGAGGACTTGACCTCAGTAGTAGCTACAGTCCTGAACTGAAGGAGAGATTTCTCTTTCTTCATCTTTGTTATGTTACACCTTCCTCTTGGCTTTGTCTACAGTATCTCTCAATTTTTCCGCTGTTTCCATCCAAGCAGGTCTTATGGGGTTTATACTTTGTTGTATCGAGGGAATGAGGATTAACATTGTACTGGAAAATGTTATTCACAAGTCCACACGTGCGTACAGTAAGGGAAAACACCCATTTACACAGACGCACGCATACACACTAAGCTTATGAAAATTTAGGTCACAATTAGCTACACCTCCTGATAGGAGGGCAAATAGTTGGGAGCGGTGGCTGACGAGAAGGAGGTGTAGTGAAAAAGAAAAGGAAAAAGAAGAGTCATGACATGGACTGCATGAGGAACTTGATGGAGAAAAGGTTTAAAGTCTATGTTGGTCCTGGTTTCAAAGCATCTGTCAAGCATAATAGTGTCTTTGACAAATCACATATCACATACCAAATGCGCAATTTCCAAACTGTTTTATGTCAGCTTACGGGGTCATGGGACGACTTTTGGGCAGATGAGGAATGGAGTAAGACAAGAAGAGGCAGATGGGAAAAGGGGAATAATCACGTCCCAAGACATTAATTTATTTGGTTGTTTATAAGATGCTGATTAAGGAGGATAGGCGTGAGAGGTGGCTCTACTGGGAGATGTGGAGAGATCGGAGGATGGAGGAAAAGTACAGATGGAAAAATATGGGAGAGGAGGTGGTTGATGGGAAATATTATTCCTCTAGATGTTAATGATGTCAGCGCGGTCATAAACAAGCGATGGAAAAAGAGTGATAGAGAAACAGAGTGGAGGGAAGAATATGTGCCTGGATGTTAATGTTGATTAAAAAGTGATAGGTTTAGCACATGAAGGGAAACGAGGATAGGGAGAAACAAATGACGGAGCAGCGGGATGCTAAATAAGGAAAGTGAGAGTAAGATAGTGAGACTGGATGGAGGGATGCTAAATGAGGGAAAGCGAGTACTAATTAAGAAAAACATCAGAGAGTAAGAGTGTAAAGTTTGGTAAATGGGGAATAATATTTCTGTAGATCTTAATTAAGGATACTGATTGAGGAGAAGAGGGGTATAGCACAAAGAGATGCAGTTTAGTAATGAAAGCAAGGTGGAAGGAGTGTAAAATTGGCAAAGGCAGACAGCTGGAAAGCAGAATTCATGACCGATATGAGGCCATAAAAAATGAAATAACTTGATTTTGAAAGTTCTTGATTGCTATGCACAGCAATTATGGAAAACTCTTGAATATATGAATGCAAAATTAGTTGCAATGACACATTATAAATGTAACAATAAAGACACATTTTAAAAAGAACAGCAAGAAAGGCTGTGAGAACAACACCAAATCTTCCTGCCAAAGAATAAAAAGCAATAGAGGAAACGTTGGTGTGCACACATCAATTTATTCCCTATTTGAGGTCGTTAATTAAGGAGAAGCGGTGCGAGGCGTTTTCATGGATGAATGCTTACAACACAACCGCAGTAGGAAATGGTGCGGTGAGGTAATTATCTGGTTAAATAGCGGGTATAGTTGGCTTGTGGGTATATGGGTTTATTGTGCGCTGCTGCTGTGTAGGGAATTGTGGGTGCACTGAGATCTGTGTCCTGCTACTGTTGTTTTTGAATAATTGAAGGTCAATTATGTCATGAGGAATAAACAATGTGTATTAAATGTATATATTTATATAAAACCGCTGACTTTTTGCCACAGTGATACCTCTTTTAAACATTATGTTTAGCCTGTAGAGTACTAATTTGCACATACCTGCAATTTGTTTAGTGACAAGGTATTCCATTTGTTTTTCCTACATCTGCTCTAGGGCAGGGACGGAAAGTGTACGGTTACCTTAAATACATTTTACTCAAGGACAAGTGAAAGCACTTGTGTAATAATGTACTTCGATAAAAGTAAGTAGGTCAGTTAAAATGGACTCTGGGTAAACAATACACTTGAATTACAATATGATGAAAGGTTAAGGAATTTTTGCCAAAACTGTCTGCCTGCCTACTGCAGGTTTAACCAGAAAAGAGGCAAAACTCAGACAAAGAAAAATGACGACAATTAATAAAAAGAGCTATGGCCAACAGCAGCGGGTGTAACAAGCATTAAGCAACATCAATTAATTAACATGACACTTCTTTTAGAATCAATAGTAGAATGAAACATAATAAAAAGAGACAACACAAATCAACAGCGGCTGCAGCCAAATGCACACAAACAAATTGAGCTGCACAGCTTGTTACACACAGACAACAACACCATGTTAGACAAGACTCACAATTATGTGTGTTGCTGTACTCACCTGTCTGGAGGGCTTTGTCCTCCACAATCTGGTTCAGGTTCAACTTCTCTGCTCGTTCATTCCCAAAGCAAAAGTCCACTCAGTCTTTCTGTCCCACTCATGGATATACTGGTCCCACTGCACTCCTAAAAGTGCAGAATGCGGCTCTGCAGTCACATCAGGGATTATTGTCACAAACGGCAGACAGGCCTCGCACACCTCAATGAAGGTCACGTTAAAAGTCACCTGGAGGTCCACCGTTACCATTTTAGCATTTAGCCAGATCTAGCTACACCTGTTGGTGATGCACACCTGTGTTTGATACGTTACTCACTTTGCTCTACTAATGCCGAGGTACAATAATGCTAATATAACCCTACTTTCGTGGTCGGTAGCCTTCTCCAGTCCCTTTGGCCTTTGGGTATATAAGCGGGCTACAATTTCTCTTTGAATTCTCTTCTTTAATTCACAGCAGCAGACTCTTGTCGTTGCACTGAGGCTGTTACACTCACACCTGACCCCGCCAAACAGTGGCAGGAACCAACATTACTCCTATAGTAGGCAATGCATGAAATAGCTACTTAAATGTTACACATGTAAATATATAAATAAAGTCATAGTTAGTGTTATAAATGATAATGATTATTATTGTATGTAATAATCAAATTTAATTCTGCAAATCCAAAATAACAGTGTAGAATTATACCTACTAATATATATAAAGAGAGAGAGAGAGAGATAGAGATGGATAGATAGATAGATAGATAGATAGATAGATAGATCTTACCACGGTAGGCCTATACTGTAACAACATAAAATAGCATGGTAAACCTAAGTAATTAAAGTAACTCCAAATGTAATGTGTACAAGCTTAACCCATAATGAGGTATCTATCCTATTGCATTTTTGTACAGACAGCTGGGCCCCGGCCTGATCCAACTGTATATTATACCCCACACACACTCGGCCAGTGAACATTTACATTTAAAACATGCATCATTTACAGAGTGTCACCTCTTCAGAGCTCTGCCCTCCTGCGACCACAGACACACAGCAGCTTCTTCTTTGCTGCAGCTTGTGATTTATCACCTTTCTTTTGTTCCTTTCTCACGCAGTTTATCAGGACTTCATCCTGTGACTTTTGTTTTTACTCTGTCAGGGATACGACTGGAGATGTAGAAATATTCATCTCAACACTTGAGATAAAAAAAAAAAAATACTTAAATAGTTTCTCTTAGGATACAATACCCTCTAGTTCTACGTCTTTCCCTAACCAACATGCTTTTTGTTACCTACCACACAATACAAGGATGTGAACTCTTGCGTTAACCCCCTGCCCTTAAACGCTCAAGTACACCATAACTACAAGCATGTACACAGTATTTGCCTCACTTGAAAAGATGTTGCCACAGAACATGATTCATTTTTATGCCAAAACGTATTTGGCAAAAAAATGCATAGTATGTAGGCATGATTTGTAGTGTACACTGTATGTGTGCAAAGCCTATAGAGAGACACACATACTGTACATATTGCATGGTGGGTGTGCTCTCCTCCACCACAATCTTACACTGAGAATTAGATGCTTTTGTATATCTGATGTAGATGTTTCTTATCTCTCTCTCTCTGTGTCTGGCTGAAACAATATTGGGTTATGGTGGCCCTCAGTAGCTCACAGTGTAGATCGATGCAGCTACTGAGAGTCGAGCTGGGCTTTAATGTGATATTCTGAGTGGACAGCTTTTCCTCAAATGCGCCTCTTAATCACATCACAGATAAATCTCAGCTCTTGGTGTCCTCTCTGTTTGGGTGTGTGTGTGTGTGTGTGTCTGTGTGTGTGTGTGTGTGTGTGTGTGTGTGCGTGCGTGTGTGTTCAAGAAGTACCCAAGTGCATGTCTTATAGGATAAGACGTGTTTCCTTGCATGCAGACAGTTGCACATCTGGCCCGCAGTCAAAAAGACAGGGCTTAGCGAGGTTATAGTAAGGGCAACTCGTTCTGTACAACAAAATCTTGTATCATCACGGTAAGATGGTAACATGCCAAATTTCCTAAAAAAATCTGTTGGCATGGAGTCACAAGTTACTTAGCAACAGAGAGCAGGTTTGTCGACTGATCCAACTGTGTGTGAGCAGAAGGCAGCGAGAGATTACGTACATGAAACAGAGAGAGAGAGGCACGTTTTTAAAATTTACATTACAGTAGAAACTAGATCAAATTAGTGTATGACAAAACATTTAAAAAAACTATGAATATATTTAACATCTTTCCACTTTCCAGAAAAACAGTCTGCAGATATATTTTGTTCAAAAATAACATACATCTACAATATGACATGTATTTTATTTTACTTATACTTTACTTTTCAAATATTGTGGTTTTGTCTTGCTGTGGTAAAAACACACAGACAGACAATAAATAAATGAACCACACATGAATTGAAATGATTAATTACTGTATAAAATAACCTGTGGTGACCTCTAGGATTATCACAGCTTCATGAAACTTTACAGCCATTAGCTAGAGACCTAGAACATTCAGAGGACGGATGGCTTTCCTACGTAGATTGACAATAAAGGGGTTTCTGAGCAGTTTCCAGAACAGAAGCTTTCGCCATCCAATCCCAGAAAAATGCAGTTCTTGCAGAAATCTACAAATGCCAAAAGTTTTTTAAACCAAATCACAGCATGACTTTTTCTATGGTGTTCCTCACGGTCTTGGTGTCTTAATGTGGTATTTTGGAGGGATTATTGATCATTTTTATCAATTCTTTAGCAGTAATAAATAGTTACATTTTGCACCAAATCTGTTTAACAAATGGCATAAACCCCAAAATTGCTGCTACAACTTATGAGACATAATAGAGCATGGGAATGAACATCATATACATATTTATATCATAATGTTCTAAACCCCCCACAATTGATTTTTAATTAATTAATTCATGATTATTTCTTATTTATGACTATAACAACTTGACACACAGTGATGAGCTGCATCTCACATTAATCTTCTGGTTCCCAGAAGCCCTAAAGAATACAAAAATGGGTCTATGGTTGGATGCTTAGGGATAACTGTCAGGCGTCTTGTCGTCTTGTTTTTGTGACCCAATGAGAACAGATGGATGAATTCTTCTCTCTCTCTGTCTTTCTGCTTTTTCAACAGTCGTCCAGCATATAAAGAGACACAACATTGTGCTGAAGAGAGAGCTGGGAGAGGGAGCCTTTGGAAAAGTCTTCCTCGCCGAGTGTTACAACCTCTCGCCTGACCAGGAGAAGATACTGGTGGCTGTCAAGGTAATCTGAAGGCCTGCTGGTCTCATTCTCACCTTTTTTTTCATTGCAGGATACACATTGAGTGTGTAACTTTCTACTGTTCAAACGGTTTTCTACAGTATAACAATAAAGAGAGTCCCAGACCTCCAGAATAAATCTATTAATTTAACAAAACAAAAACTTCATAGACATCGGAGGACAGATTGTCTTTGTAAAAAGAAATGAAACACCACCCAGTCTGCATTACAAAGACGATATTTTAAATTATGCGGAGTCGAGTTTGAAAACCCCTGCTCCGACAGAATGATTGGCGGCACCAAAATAAAGCCCGTAATATTGTTATTTTAGCTGAAGTTATTGCTTTCTCTACCATACATTGCAATGAAATCTGATATACATTTAAAATACTGAACAGCAGATAATCTTGAGTTCCTGAAAGTGATCTTTTAGACTCCATGTTGGCCATCTCCTTGCCTCCATTTCCTCTGCTATTGTTAGAAAGTCTTCCTTTCAAGAGTTGCTCTTTAAGCGAGAGGTGGAATTACACTCAGACCGCTGACTTCCGGGGTCAAATTGAATGGTTTACCAGGGAGCATCCTCCCATCACATCTATCCGTCCATGCATCTCCCAGTCAAGGATTTCTCTCCTGGTCTGCGGTGAAACAGGATCTGATTGGTGGAGATCTTCTCATTAACAATACATGACCTGTGAGAGACCCCCTCCCTCTCCTTCTGTCCCCACTTCCTCCTCCTCTCTCCCATGCCTCACCTCTAACTCTCACCTGCAGTACGTTTTCCTCCTTCGCCTCTGCAGTCCTTCTTCCTGCTACTTTCCTCTCCTCAAATCCTCAACCTTCTTTCCTCTAAACCGCTTGCCGGCCGCTGATGTTTGCTGCCAGCTTAGCTTCAGCTCAATCTGAGCTCTCTGTAAAATATGCACCTGAAAATCCTAGGAAGCACAGTTCTTGGTTGTAGAACAAGATGCTGTGTGTTGCATATCAAATCTGGTAAAACTTTATATAATCAGCAGTCAACTTACACTAAAAGTGAAGTGTATTTCTCAAACTGCCATAGGTTTGGTTGCATGATGAATCATTAGAGTCACTTCATTGATTTAACTCTCTCAATTCATTGGATTTTTCTTCCAATTAGCTAATGTACCACCTGCTTACAGCACACTCATCCTGCTCTTTTCGTCCTCGTCTTTTTGTCAACTGGCATGACTCACCATTTCTCTCCAGTTGTCTTTTCCTCCTCCTCCTTATTGTTGCTGCATCAACAAAGAGGAGACGTGATGAAAGCTGGTGGAAACACATTTTTCAAATAAGTGATGACATTGTCATTGACTCCTCCTTGCTTAAAGGGTCGGTTCATCCAAAATAACAAAAGAAACTAAAAGGGGGTATTTCTTTGGTAGAAAGTGCAGTAATTCAAATGGTAACTGTTCAAAGTGAGGTCTTTGTTAAATGCTGGGAGCACCACAAACAAAATGTCTTTCATCTCCATTGTGCTGAGATCTCAGATATCTCAAAACTTGTTCAACTAAAATTTACGCCATGATGTTTGCGTACATGAAACAGATTTTTTTTTTTGTGATTTCGGTGGACTGACCCTTTTATTTTAGGCAACAAGGGGCTTTTCTCAACCCAGACTCTGCCCACTCCCACTCCGTGACAAAGTGACCTCCATTTTTAGTCACACTCACACAGCTCAAAGATGCATCCCTTCTTTGAGGTGTAGGGTGTAAATAGAGCGGCAAGCTTCGAGACAAACCAGGTAACGTTTCGGAACCAGGTTTCATATCAAGCAGAGGGGATGTGCAAAGGTTAACAGTATTAAGAATAAAAATAATATGCAATATACAGAGAAAGTAAAAGTAAAATATAAAACTTACTCCCATGCTTCTGTGGTGGCATTTCTTTTTTTGTAAACATCATCTTGTTTTTAACTAAATATGCAAGACTTTACAATCAAATTAAGTGTCTGCCGTTTTCTGGACTAGACATTTGATCCTAAATACAATGTGATCTTTAATGTCTGTAAGATAATACTAAATGTCTTAGTTTGAGCAGTTAACATTTGTACGGAGCCCATGGTGTCCCATGATGAGCACAAAATGCACGTGGCCAGTAAGTCGGCATCGATGCAGGCTCGCTGTTGGATGGTTATATAACCCACTTCCACTCCTCGCTAATTGGTTTGGGATGGCACTTAATATGGCAGAACCTCCGTGCGAACACGCAAACGGAGAGGAAGTGGGTAGGGAGAAGGTGTAGGGGCTGGTTTGAGAAAGGCCCAGAGTCTTGTTGATGCCCATTGTTATAGAAATGTGAACAGAGGACACAAATTAATGAATTAAAGTAATATAAACGGTTACTGTAGTATAGGAAACTGAAATACATGCCAGTTCTTACTGGCACTTTGATTATGAAATCTTGCTGCACACTGATTTGCATTTTCTTTTGCCAACTTTCTAGAATTTGACATAAAATTTGACCAACATTTCAGTCAAAATATAGGCGAGCTACTCAACAGTATAGAAAGAACATATACAGTAGTGATTCATATCTTGAGGTGCACTTCCCTTTAAATACCCCCGCCCCCTTCATAAGTACATTGTTCCTCATGTACATGTTGTACTTATGTTCCACTCTGTCATGCATGTTACATTACAGAAACATGTACACCACATTACAATAACCTACACTCACTAATAGACCTTAATGGTCCTGGTTTTACAGTCGGCTATCAATCAGCCAGTCAACCATAATACAGAAGCAGTTTCACTGTTACTGTAGATCATACAGGGAGGTGCCATCGATCACAGGCACACTATAACACGTGCAGAAACACAGAGAAATATACACGCGCCTATGCACTCCTGCATGCCATCAATCATGAGCCCTTAGCACTTTCAATAATGTTGCCTTCGCACATGTAAATGTTAGTGACTACATTCCCGGCTATAGAGGCTGTTGATTGCTTCTTATTTGTCCAGGGACCTGAATGTGCGCAGACTGGATGACTAACAGTGCAATATTTTAGTTTCCAGCCTGGGAATGTTTCCTATAGGTAGATGTTTGTGGCTCACAAGGAAGTCTCTGAATTCAACATTAATATGGTTTGCACAATATTTCTTTCAGTGTTGATTTGATACATTGAACAGTTTGGTTAGCAGATAGAGTGCATGTGTTTGCCAGGAAAGAAAGTTTTTGTTTTTTTTAATTTTCTGTCCCAGATGTCCCTGTGCTCGGAGCACATAGTGTAAGCTACATACAGTACATGTGCAGTATGAGTTGTGTGTAGACCATCATCAGTCAAGTCATGGCCCATACGCATTTTAGAGACACTTTTACATCCAGTATCACGCCAAAGCGTGTAATAGACCCGCCTGTCCACCAGAGGATAGCATGTCAGTATCACATTTTGCCTCGCCGAATATTACACGCGTGTATAAAATTGCAGTACCAGCAGGGGGCAACAAAACCACTAACTTAGGTTTAGGAAAAACGTCATGGTTTGCCTCAAATAAGTATGTTAACTGAGTACAATACGTACGGAATCAGCATAACACATGGAAAACACGTCACAAACATATCGAAAAACACTTCTCAAACACCGGTTTCTTGGTTGAAAGTCCTGTGTTTGTTGGATCTGTCCATCTCCCCTCCCACCCGGCATCAACGGTCTTTCTCCTGTTCTATTGTACATCACCTCTCAGTGTACACTACATGACTACATGGCATGCAAATGACACACCTAAAGCAAGAATGGCATTCTTATTACATGTTTTTGCCGTACGCATTATCGTGTCATTCATACGCCTTTTTGTGCAACCGGACTGATCTTTAATCGGTCACACTTTGTAAAGGTTTTTAAGTTTTAAATAGCTTAATTAATAGTTAATATATCATTAACTAATGCTTACAGCCATTGTAAGAACAAAGTCTGGGTTGCCAGGTTGTGGTTGGTGTTTTTCCTCCTTTCAGACACTAGCTTTGTCTTTTTAGCTTTTTAGTTAATCAAGAAGACGCCTCCAATTGATCATTTGACGTCTTAATTACTTATCAGTATACAGATTTGCTGGCTTCTTAGAAAGTAGGAAACTCATTTATGTATTTACCATCATTTATAACTGCATTGTTACAAAATACAAGTCATAAATACTAATCAAAGATGCTTTTTAATGGCTTTTAACTGGCAGATACAGCATCAGTGAAGGATTTATTGACCATTCATAAAACCATTAATTACAATTTATAAACTCTGTATGAAGCCGGTATCAATGTTTTTATAATCAGGGGGGTTCTCTTACTTTTTAAGAACCCAAAAACAAAAAATGTTGTCACATAAACTGAAACTGAAAGGTCTGACTAAGACAGGCTCTCAGCATGTGAGAAGCCATCGGAGGAACGTCAACCTGGTCAGCCAACCCAGATTTCCCACACATGGCCAATATCACATTGCAATCTGAGATTGGAGCGCATAAGGCTTTCATACAGTTTTCATACTGTACTATTCATCATGTAGTATCACATTACAGCCCATAATGTACATGACCAAGCCTTCGTTGATCATGATGATAATGATTGGTTGAATATACAGTATGAGTGGGTGGAGTTACAGTCTGTCTCATTTTCTGGCATCTCAGCGTTCCAGCTGAAAGGTCGCGGGTCATTTCCTTCTTCCTGAGCTTTCTTAGTGACTTCTCCTTGTCCTCTAAACCTATATTTGTAATATGAGCTTCTATCTAGTACACACACACACACACACACACATAAGGTGGAAAGCCAACGTATATCCATGTCATATACTGTAGGAGGACAATCAATTATTCATGTAGGACAAGAGGAATTTTTATATTTTTCTTCTTTTGATGTGAAATGAATACAGAGCCCGTATCACTTTCATTTCCTGCATCTCCCTCTCCCTCTTCCTCTCCCTCTCTCTCTCTCTCTTTTCTTCTGTCTCTGTCACAGATGCTTGCATTACACAACCTCCCTGACAGATTTCCTGATTCATGCATGGGAGAAAAAGATTAGTTTCAAAGGGAATATAATGAATGTAAACAGCGTTGTACTTTGTAATGGCTTACATCAATATAAAATGTGTTCCTGCTCTGCCATTGTACCGGTCTTTGCTCGATGACAATAATTTCACACTGTGTGTGCGCCGAGTTGCTGTAACTCACTTTTACAAGGCAAGACACTCACTTTTTTTCTTCTCTAGTGGACATCAGCCAGATAAATTGGAGCAGACTGGGTGTGCTGTGAAAATGACTAATTGGCAATAGTGTACGTGGCATAATGTGTGACTTGTTCATTTGTCAGTGTATTAAAATGTCACTTCTGTGTGTGTGCAGACACTTAAAGAGGCCAGTGAAAACGCCAGGAAGGATTTCCACCGTGAGGCTGAGCTGCTGACCAACCTTCAGCATGAACACATTGTCACGTTCTATGGAGTGTGCGTGGAGAGCGACCCGCTCATCATGGTGTTTGAGTACATGAAACATGGAGACCTCAACAAGTTCCTCAGGTATGGCTCTTTTCTTCATTACCTCAACAATAGAAGTTTCCTCTGCTGTTTTAACAAAGTCCATCTTAATCTTCAGAATGTGTAATTTACATGGTTGATACAAGGTTTATAGTTAGCAACACTGCAGAGGAAACAACATGACTCCAACAAACAATAACTGGGCTCATGTGACAACTCTCCACCCGTTCCCTTGCAGGGCTCACGGTCCGGATGCAGTTCTGATGGCAGAGGGCCAGACCACCAGACCTGTGGAGTTGACCCAGTCTCAGATGCTGCACATCGCCCAGCAGATAGCATCTGG
>CAKALG010031398.1:0-31050 GCA_916700815.1 Helicolenus hilgendorfi | reverse complement strand
GCCGTCCCTGACCCGCTGAGCTAAATCTCCCCAGACGACTGCGCAGACTCCACCCGTTGAGAAGTGTAAAAATATTTTCGGTTCATGATGAAACTGTCGCAACAGTCTAGGTAATTAGTGGGAAACGCTGCATTTTGCAGACAGGAACGAACTCAGAAACTCTCTCTCTCTCTCTCTCTCTCACACACACACATACTATAAAACAAAACGGCAGAGTAATTGTAGCAGGCAGGACAGGAATCTACAGGGGCTGAAGGATAAATGTGAATACTGCCTTCTCTCAGAGGATCACACACACATTCAGAGGACACACACACACACATACACACCACCTTCCATGGCTCATCAGTTTACAGAATGCTGAGTGCTGCACTCTGCACAGTAATAAAGGATCATTTACAATCATTTATTATCTCCTGCTCTCTTTCTGTCTCTCTCTCTCTGGACCAACATGTCTGTCTATTCGTCTTTCTGCCTCCCTCGCCGTTTCTCTCCTTTCCTGTTTGTTGTTCATCCTCTCCGTTGACCATTTACTCTCCTCTTTTCTTTTTGTTTCCTTCTGACCTTTTCCCACACCTTTCTCTGTTCTCCATTTCCATTTCTTTCTAAAATGCTCTGTCTGTTTTTTCAGGCATAAATTGAGTTATCTTGGAAACATGTACAGGCATTTGCTGAGTGGTAGCCTGCAGCCATGGGTTCATTGGAATAATGCTTCAAAAAGGACAGAAATCTGAAACAGCCTGTATTTGAATTTACACACAAATATTAGCATCTTTACCTAATAAAGGGCAACAATTTGCAGTGGCATCAACGGGAACAAAAAGCAAAACCAAAGAGAAGAGATGTCATTGCTTTGGGTATTGGGGGGGTCAAACTGTTAACACAATCATGTGCACACATTTATAAAATCCTCATCTTAATGTCCTTATTCACAGTGTTTAAAATGTGTGCATACTAGGGCTGTGCAATTAATCAAATTTCAGTTACAATTTTGGCTTCCAAAAATTAGGAAAACAATAACATGGACATAAAACAATTCTTGCGCACATTCCGTCTTGTGTTGTAAATCCAGCGCACCCTTCTCCTTACAGCAGTGCGCTTTTGCCCTGCTTGGCAGGTCAGGGACGGCCGCTCAGTGTGGGAGGATCCCTTCATGGAACTTTCTCCAGCCCTCACCGGGCATATTTCCTCCGTGGTGGTGCGCTTGGAAACGCATAGGTCGAGCCTCTTCATTTTACTCTCAAAGTGCACCTCATTGTTGCATTAACTTTATAATGTTGGCTACAAGCTTTTCTTTCTAGATGCATGAAAGTCAGATGTCAATGGGTAATCATGTTAAATAATCGTGATCTCAATGTTGACCAAAATAATCGTGATTAGGATTGTTGCCATAATCAAGCAGCCCTAGTGCAGAGTAGGGTTGAATGTCTTATCGATTTTGGAATTCCATGGACTACATTACTCTTTTCCCTCTAAAGCTTTCAGAATTCAAGTTTGATTCTAAACACAGAACTGCACGCACATCATTTATCCTAAAAAGGTAAATAGTTATACTGTTTAATTTGTTAGAGTATGTGATACACTATACCCATATAAACTGTTTTAAAGGTCCCATATCATGCTCATTTTCAGGTTCATACTTGTATTTTGTGTTTCTACTAGAACATGTTTACATGCTGTAATGCTACAAAAAAACATATTTTCCTCATACTGTCTGCCTGAATATACCTGTATTCACCCTCACGCTCCGTTTTAGTGCATTTCAACAGAATTGCAACAGAATAGCGTTGCTAGGCAACATTTTGGGTCCATGTTTACTTCCTGTCAGCTGATGTCATTTACATACACTGCAACAGGAAATAAACTGGGACACATTTAGAATGTTAATGTTTAAAACCGTGTAATGGTCTAAATATCAGATATTTGTGACATCACGAATGGACAGAAATCCTAACAGCTTGTTTCAAACGCAAAATTTGTGAATATGGGCTGTGTGTATTTCTCCGTATATTGAGCATTTTGATACTTTCACAGTATTTATATCACACTTAAACCTGCTTTATATTATAAAATAAATGAAAATCTCACTTTTTACAATATGGGACGTATCACTTATCTTCTGTCAGTTTTAATACATCCGACTGGTTGTATGGTAGTGTATGTCCATTTAGTCTTGCTGGCCTAAGGTTATTACTGTGTGCGGTGGCATATGCAAGCACTTTGTTTCGGTGGTATGAGGCACATGAGCATTGTTCTTGGTCGTTTAGTCATAACATTAAGCCACCAAACAAAGTTAGCAATTAGCTGGTGTGCACAATGGAGCATCTAGCAGCTAAAAGGTGATTCCCTTAGGAGTTGTTGGGATGCCACACAGAGCTAAAAGGATTGTGAATAGAGTGTGACAAACACAACTCCAAAGGAATGATGATGTTTTGTCTCCCAGCAGATTTTCCACGTGGTATATGTCAGTATTGTGTTTACAGCTTTTCACCTGCTCCCAAGTGGCAAAAAACCAGTTTGTGCCAGTTTAAGGTTAAGCAACACAATGCTAGGTTAAGATTAGGAAACATTGTACAGTAGCTGTGCAAGCTACATCTTCTGGATGCGTTGGGATGCATTCTCAGCGATGTCACCTGGGGTCATTGGGTGTTTCGGGTCTCTTAAGATCAGACACCCTTGCCCAGGTGACCCAGCTGGGACCCCGACTTGCTTCCAAGCAGCAACTGCCCACAGATCAGCCCTCTTAATCCAAAGCCACCTGCTGGCTTTCTCTGTGGTTTCGCTCCTGGATCGAATGGTTCTCTTCTTTGCCGCTCCCATAATGCCCAATTGGTTGAGGACCTCTACAGTCTCAGAGTGTATCTTCCAGCCTCTTTCGGTGGCTATGCTCTCATCAAAGGCCTTGAGCACCTGGTCATGGCACCACCGATAGCGACCTTCCTCAAGGGGACTTTGGGCAGCCACTGAGAGGTTCTAAGGGATCTTCTTGGGCTGTGATGGAACAGTGTTCATTGGCATTGTATGTAAATTGGGCATTGAAAAATCCCATTATAGAGATACTGGGCGGCTTTAGCACTTTCTGTACCATGTACCCGTGATGCTCTACCTGCTCAATTCTGCCTTCTGATATGGGTATGGCTTCATCCTTTGTTGAACTGTCTGTGTAGTTTTGATTTCAGATTTTATACTCCGCACACTTCGGCTATTCTAAAAATAATTTTGGCTCTAACCTGTCAGTTTTAGCATCACAAGTAACTGTAAGAAACCACTGAAGGTGAAAAGTTGATCCAGTAAAATAAATCTATGATAATAGCATACATAGGTTGGACTTTTTTGTGTTTAACGACAAAATTTGCAAGGTAACATTAATAAAGTTTCAGTACATCCCAAGTTTTGGCAGGTAGTTTAACAGGAAAAAAAGGGTTGATTTTTGGAAACAACTCCCAATATCGGGACCTCAATTCCTGTTATTCAATCCAAGTGCATAATGTACTAGGGAAAGAAAAGAAAGCTTTTTGAAAGCTATATCTAGTAGAATGGAAATCACACAGTGGGTTTTAAGAGCAGCGGTGGCGCCAGAATGAGTTAAAATCAAGTTTTGGATGACGTAATACAGTGTTTCCCACATGATTATGTGAGACTATGGTGGGCTGACCTTGGACCCTCTAGAGGGGACTAAAAGTCTCATAGTCCCCCCTATTATGGCGCCTATGAAGAGCAGTATTACCTGTAATGTGGATCAGTGGGTTGGACATTTTGGTTGCAACTGTCCTTGTGAATATCTCTTTGTTACTCGACTACTTAATTTTAAATTGGACTTTTTTATGGAAAGAAACCATTAAGACATTAATGCATTATTCTAATAAAATGGGGCCCCCTACATTATTTATTATTAGCATGCTGAATAAAACATTATATGTTGGAACTTCCACACCTCTATAAAATAATTCATTACCAAATATTCATTCCATTATGCTGGTGACACATTCATTTATTTTACTGCCTTTTATCCATGTTATTGCACTTCTACTTTCTATCTACCGCATAACACGGGATTAAAATTTCTTCTTTTACATTATATTGGATAATCTAAAAATTTGTCGACCGCTATATGCATTTATTTGAAACCTCCTAAACCTTGCCGCCATATCAGAGAAATACCACTCTATTTGAATTTATAGTCCGACGTTTTCACCGTTATCTACACCGCTTTATACATAATAAAAATCCATTTCCTTTACATTATCAGATAGAGTGAGTTTTGGGGGCTTTGATTTAAATTATTCCGTATTGTGTAGGCGTAATGGGCACAGAGATGGATTGAGGTAGGAGTACCGTGCTCCGTTCACCTTAATGGTTCGAGCCATGCATATTAAATACGGAGCAGGGCAGAGGGAAGAATTGGGGAGGAGAGATGGCTGAGTACACGCTCCATTCCACTTTAATCGGCCTTATGGATAGAGAGGCTTTTAAATACAGAAATGATGGGGAGGGTGAGAGACAGGATTAGAATATGAGATGGAAAGACGCAAACAATTAGGCCAGAGAGAGGGGAAGGAGGAGGGGAAAAGAGAGTGTCATCTTCTGCGGTGACCTCGACTGGCTTATTGCTGATGACAAACTTAATGGAGCCTCATTTCCCAAGTGCTGTTCACCTCACTGCACCTGTCTGGACCTTTCTCCCTCTCCCTCTCTATCCCTGTTTCTCTGGGTACCATAGTAATTATGTATGCTTGAAGGAGACTGATCATTCTGCCCAGTCACCGTGTTAGCATTAATAAAACAGGGCTCTTTGGAAACTATCTTCTCCCCCTCTCCTCTGCCAGAGCATCTGTTAATACACTGCCATTATGACTAAACAATCCAAATGGACAGGGCCAATCCACCGCAGTTAATTTAGCTTGTGATGAATGTGGATTTTAAAGCAATGAGGGAGAGAGAGCTCAGCCGACGGTGAAGATTTCAAAATCCGTCTGAAAATATGCAAATGAATTCAGTCAGCGAGCTGAGAGGGAAGATATCAGTTCTACGTGATACTTGACATGAACTCTGGTTCGTTCAGAGCAGGGTTTAACTGATCAGGGTTTTTGAAGAAGTGAAATGAAGAAGATATTCATGGGCTTGAATCTCTACCCGAGAGTTTAAATATTTTTGAGCTAATGTTCAGGATCTTAAACCTTTTAAAATGACTTATTATAAAGTTTTGAATCCTTGTAAATGTTATTTCTAGAGTTGGAATTCCTCTGAAGCTGAATTGAAATCTTCATGGGAGTCTTCAGTGAGAAACTAATCATTTTCTCTTAGAAAATAGTTTCAGGAAATGCGCTTGTTTTCTGTCTTGCCAAGATAGATTAGATAAGACGATCAATACGTTTTTCATATCTGTATGGTAAATATTAGACTTGTCATGATTGTCCAAATCCATGCTTCAGTTTGACTTTTGATTTTAAGGTCACATTTTGATTCGATTTTAGATTTAAACTATTTATTTTCCAGCACTGACCGCTATCCCATTTATGGAGTCTTGATTAGTAAAGATCAACAGTTCATTGGTTTTATGTCCTGACAATTTTTTTTATTTTATTTTTTTTATTATTTTTTTTTAAAAGGACAGGCTACATGGTATCAGGTGTAATATAACCGCCATATTTTTTGGGAATGTACCACACTAAAAACTCAAATTTAAACTACTTATTTATTATTTTATTTTATTATTATTATATCACCCGTCAATTTGTAACAAACTGTTAAACACAAAAAAATAAATGAAAAAGAGCCACTAGACGGCAGAAAGGTACTTTACAATAAAAGTTTGTTTGGAACACGTCCTGCCATATTTATCGTATTGCCTGATGTGGCTTTCATATGTTACCATATGTAGCATTATAGCTGACAGACTGGGTGTCATGATTGCAATTCTAAATCGTAAATCGATCAAAATGACCACCGATTTTAAACCATCAAAATCAAAAACAGGATTGACGATTCTCGCAGTATTATTTTTTCTCCCCACCCCCCCGCTTACTTGCGTACGTCCAAAGGAAAAAAAACACTTCAAAGACGACACAGAGTATCTTATCGGTAGCCTGCAACTAAAGACGACACGGCATATCTATATCCAATACAGTAGGTGGCAGTATGCACCTTTAAAGTTAGATTGCGATCTGATGATGCACTTTACTATAAAAAAATAATGGACATTTGAATAATTCTTTGTAAAATTATTGATTATCTTATCTGTATAGGCCATGAGAAGCAGGTAATTATCGAATATTGGTATTGACTGAAAATAATCCAAATCGTGCATCCCTACCTATTTTACATGGTAAGCCTGCATTATTGTAATTATAGTGAGGCTGGAACATGATTAATTAATTAGTCGAATGGGCTTTGGAAAATTACTATATGCTGATTTTCACTATTTTCTGATTATAGTCTAAGCAATTAATCCATTCATTGAAACAATAATTAACAGATTTTTAGTTTCAGCCCCCAAATATATACATCGTTAAAATTCAGAGACCCCATGGTAGAAAAACAGGAGCTAGCTGGAGGCTCTACCTTTGAGGATCAGAGCTCAGAGGAAGCTTATTACGGTCAACCAACTTGCATCACTAAGCTAATGATTGTTGGCGTGTAGCATCCACAGAGAGCGCCCCCCCCCAGCAATACAGCTCCGGGATGTCTAAGGCACGGTCTTCGAACTCTCAGCAGAACTAAGCGTTCCAATCAGAAAGCCATCAGTCCGCTGAGGAGCAGTAACAGTTTATACACCCCGGGATCCACATGTCAACAATTGCATCAACGCACATGGGTGAAGCCTCTGAAAAGGTCAAACGGACTACATTACAATCCACAAGAGGTTCTTTTCACTTTGGGGATGTTGACCCTGCTGTCACGGTTGTCTTTTACCTCCCCTCTGCTGACTCACATTTACAGGTCAGAGGAAAGGCCAAGACAGCAAAAAGCCCGAGAGACAGTGATGACTGTGACGATGATGTAGAGGAAATGGACATTGTGACACCAGAGTGGCACCACTTCCCTGTCAACAGATTCTGGCTCTTTGAAAACCACATAGACTGGTTGCGCTTCATCCAAGCCAAATGCTAAGAGGGAGGCAATATGCAACTACAGTATATAACGTGTTTCACTTGTGTGTACATTGTATATATATTTAAAATTTCTTTGCTTTGCTGTGGTATCATTGTGATGTTTAATATGCAGATTTGGACCAAGCCAGGCAGACGCAGCGGTTTGTATGTGCATTGTGGGTTTGAGGCGGCAGACTGAGGTCACTTTGTCCGCCCTCACACCCTGCATGGACAGCCACCTGATTTGACTGTTATCAGCTCATTAAACGTGCGTTATCAGTCGTTATAAACCTCATAGATGTGGGTCAGTAGGGGCCTGCTATGCCTACTACGTTTTAAAGTGAAAGCGAAACTTAAAAGCAACACGTTGTTGAATGAAATGTTATGTTTTGAACAAAAACAAAAAAGCTTCTTTAGGTTTAGGCAACAAAACTACAACCTCCTTAGGTTTAGGCAAAAACCACTTAGCTAAGTTTAGGGAAAAAGGTTGTGTTTTTTGCTTAAAATAGCTATGTTTGAAAAGTGAAAGTGAAATTTAAGGTTGTGAACATAAAGACAACTACACATTCTTGGTTTCAAATGGGATGCAAACCTTGTTTTTGTTGGGTGAAAGCCCTGCGTTTTGTGTTCTATGAATCGCCTCTGACCTCCACACCTTATGCAGTTTCACATTCTCGAAATTACAGCGCCTGACTTCCGCTTTTGCTCGTGTCATAATTACTACGTTCGCTAGAGGTCGGTGTCGTATTCTTTTATTCCTTCCTTTGGTGATTGTCCATGTGAATCAATGACAAAACCAGCCAGCTGATATAGCAGGCATCTGACCTCAAGCTCTGGCAGCTGAACAGGCCGTGGTGGACTTTTTAGCTGTGCGTAATGTGCTCTACAAGTTCTTCAGAAAGCTCACCACCTGCTGGACCAATGTTGGACAGGACTTTTTAGTACATTCTCAGTTTTTCTGTGACCATTTGATGACTTATCGACACTGCTCCAAGAGATCAACAGTAGCAATCTGGCATTTTGAGCAGACGTGTGCGTTGAAGCGATGGGATTGCTACGGCACATGTCTGAGTACAACTTCAATTTCATTGCTAAAATGGTGAAAAAGATCCTATGCAACAACAGCACACAATGTGTTAATATTAATCAAGTCAGTTTATCTATATAGCACATTTAACAGTTGAGACAGATGAGATAGAATCTGCCTCAATACAGGCATACAAATTCAAGAAATAAAAGACGCATAAAAGGCTTTATGTAATACAACAAAATATAATACAGATTTCAAATAAAATAGGAAGTTTGGAGAAATGGAATAAAAACCAACAACAGATTAAAAAGTAGTAAGATGACTGAACTAAAAGCAAGCGAAAAAAGGTGGGTCTTTAAATTTGATTCAAACCCATTATGTGTTGTTTTTAACACATTGCACACAGACATTTGTTAAAAACACATATGTTTTTTTTTATTTATCCCTGTGAAGTGAAAATATGCCATTGTTATCATAATTCCATTTATTCTAGTGCATAATTACATTCATACTAGTTCAATAATTACAGTTATTCTAGTGTAATAAGTACATTGTATTTGTCTATTTTACTTGATAATTTAGAACCTGTTTTGTTGGCTGAGGGTGTATGTTTTGCTGACGTTGTTTTATCTTGCTTGCCTGTGTCTTTGAACACACTGATCAGTAGTAAGTGCTCCTAATTTTGTTTTTTTGTATTCTATACAATGACGAAGGCTTTTTGCCAGCATGACACTCTGTGAGAACTTGTTTTCCACTCTCAAGAATGTCCTTTCACGTACGTACTTAAATTCATGCTTACACAAACAGGGCTGGATCCAGACTACTTTCATGCCTCATTCATTGAGGCAGTTTTCAAGTGGTTGTTGGTGCATCAGCTCCACTCCAACGCCTCCAATGTTTCCCCACTTATTCATCTACGTATGCCATTCATACTGCTCACCACATCGCAGCTACTGAATTACAGATCGAGCAGTTCTAGTGATCCTTAAATAAGGCATTATTGGGCAACTTTGTAGCCTCTAGGAAATCTGCCAGATATGATGAAAAAGAATAGGGCTGTCAATCAATTGAAATATTTAATCGCGATTGATCCAATGATTGTCCATAGTTTATTGTGTGTTTTTTTTTTAAAGGGTATTAACGTATTTAATACTCTTATCAAAATGGGTGTGGACAAATATGCTTGCTTTATGCTAATATATGTATATATTCATTATTGGAAATCAATTAACAACACAAAACTATGACAAATATTGTCCAGAAACCCTCAAAGGTACTGCATTTAGCATAAAAATATATATACTCTAATCATAACATGGCAAACAGCTGTCAGTGTGTCAGTGTGCTGACTTGACTATGACTTGCCCCAAACTGCATGTTATTATCATAAAGTGGGCATGTCTGTAAAGGGGAGACTCGTGGGTACCCATAGAACCCATTTACATTCACATATCCTGAGGTCAGAGGTAAAGGGCCCCCTTTGAAAACGTCATGCCAGTTTTTCCTAGCCAAACTTAAGTGTGGAGCGTTATTTAGCCTTTTTTGCGACAAGCTAGTATGACACGATTGGTAGCAATAGATTTCTTCGGTTTTGTAGTTTCATACGATGCCAGTATCTTCACTCTGTCTTCAAAATGGAGCCTGGTACAACCTGAAAATCACAAGTTGCGTAAATTGCCCTTGTAAGAAATTTGTGGCGTTTAAATAAATTTGCGATAACATGTTTTTATTTCGTTAACTTTCACAGCCCCAAAAATATTGTATTTGACTGAAAATGTAATAGTAGACAAATAACTTACTAAGACTTTTTGTTCTGGGTCATGAAAAGTGCATGGCCTACAAAAGACCCTATAAACCTTGATATCAACTGACAGTGCAATGGCTTGTGTTTTCCTCAACAGCAAAGCTACCTGTGTATACACACCGACCTGACCTGCAGCATATCATTGACAAGAAAAAGGAAAAGGAAGAAGCATGGGAAGGGATAAATGTCAGAGCAAAAAACAGAGAGAAGCCATGGGAAAACAAATGAAAAAGACGACTGAGACAAAGAAGATGACTCGTGTGAAACTAGGGCCGTGCTCAGCAGAGCAAAACTAACACAAGGCACCTTGTCAGACACACACACACATTCCCGTGCACAATTCCTGTGTCTCACTGAGCCTCGCTGTGTGAACACAGGCCAGAGCTTTAGAAGCTGACTAAATCACACTCCCTACTAGACACGCAGTTATTCTTCTGACTGCTAAGCACTACCCAACTGAGTCTGCTGTGGTTGTCACTTTGTCGGGGGCAAAGGTGGGTCACAAGGGGATAAAACTACTGAAATCACTCACAACATTTACAGTATGCTGGTAAAGCGTTTGCATTTGCAAATGTGGAATAGTGTGCAGAATGAAATTCATATAAAACTGTTTAGATCATCTTTATAATAAGAATAGAAAACACATTTCTTTCAACATGATTGTCTTTTTGTCACAATTGACAGTTTGCTAAACCCCTGTTCACAGCACGGATGCAGTTTAAAATAGCACGTTAACCATTCAAAATATCTAGTCGTTTTCGAAACAATGGAATCTTGATTTCAGACAGAGGCACACAAAAGCAGGCTTCTCTTTTAGGCAGCAGTCAATTTTGCCATCCGAAATGACAACTGTCACTGGCAGATTTTATCAGCTTGCCAGCTAATTGAGCTAAAGTTAGCTCGATGTGTTGGTTGAAAATGCTGTCTGACTTTTTAAAGTTTCCAGCTGACTTGTTTCGAAAGGAGAATGTTTTATAAGGGGTCTTAAATATTCACTTGATTACTGCATGATACCAGACTAAAGCCAGACTTTAGCTAAGGCTGAAATTTCAGCATCCTCACTAGTCATAGATTAGAGCTGGTTAGTTCAAGAAAAATTTAAGATCAGACTGTAATTGTGCTGTGTTGTGTGTTTTTGCTTACAAACTTGTTTATATTTTCACTTTTAAAGCCATTTATCACCAGTGCGATGCGAAAATGCGGTGCAGGAATGCATAACTATGCACACCGGTTCCTGTGCAAATTATCCATGTTGCCATGTTCCATTTTCGTCAATGACGCCCAATTCCACACCACAAAAACCTATCCAGACAGAGAATGACTAAGAGGCTAACGTTAACTACAGAATACATAAACTAATCGGACCTCAAATGTGAGGCTCGCTGTTGTGGCTAACCCCGTTCCGTGACCAACATATAACATTAGCAAATGCATCAGCTACATTAGCATCTTCATCGTATCCCAGCTGCTTGATGATCTCAAGCCATATATTGTCCTTTATTTGGTTGCTGAGGTAGCAGTATTTGTCATACATTATTGGGTGTTGAGAAGAGGACAGATAATTGTTATTCCGAAACACCAATAGTCCGAAATATGTTCCATTGGACCGGGAAAAAGCCGATTTATCCGACAGTCCATTGTCCCAGAAAAAGGAAAAAAAAAAACATTTTTCCAAGGCCCATTACTCTGAAAATACACACTCTCCTTGCAACAAACAGAAGCATATGGCTAATTATTATGCAGGATGATGGCAATATTTGGTATCAGTTGGAAGAAAGGATTTCATTGGTCAAACATTTATCCGCAGGTGGAACTCCGCTGAAATTGATGTCCGTGCGAATATGTTTTCTCAGCACAAATGTTCCGCAGTAGTATACAAGCCTTCATTAGAACCCACAAAATCAGTTTTCATAAATTTCCGTGCAAATTTTTTGGACAGAAATGTGTGCTTGGTGCGAATCTTTTAGGCTGACGGTATATATGTTGCTGGCGGTGCTGGAGTGTAAACATCCCCAAATGCTATAAAGAGCATGACAGAGCTGCTAACCTTACCCTCAACTCTGAGAGCATCCAGGACAATTTTCGACACGGCGGGGACATACTACTCAAGGAATGTGTAAGTCATGAACAGTATCCCCACAAACTAATGTGTAGTTAGTTGATGATGTGTTCCTTTGCCTTGGAAGGCACACTAGGTTACTATTGCAAGTAGTAAGTAAGTAGTTATGGATGTGTTAGAACAAAAGGTCAGTTAGAAACATAGAAACATTGTAATTTGTTAAAACATCTGTTAATGTGTCCAAAAATAACTACTTTTCACACTGCCTTTTACATTGTGTATCAAACTTGCAAGGCATGACTTCGTATTTCACACTTTGTCTAAAATTAGGTGGACGTGCATGTATTTGATGCTGAGATAGGTGCACTGCTTTGAGGAAAGCCTTACAGATTATATCTGAATATTAATAACCACTGTATACAATATATATTAAGTATCTCTCACCGTCCCCCTTGAAATAAGATTAGTTAACTCTGGTGATTGCCCAGGGGAAATTATGTTAAAGCAGCAAAGTACAAAATATAATATAGATAAGAGTACAACAGAAATAACCTATTGATGTACTGTAAGTAGGGCAACTAAAGGATATGCATTTGCCATTAGAGCATATTTGAGATGAATTCAAAGATAATGCTGTAGATAAAACTTTATCTTACTAATGTAGAGCTCTTTTTAGTTTTGTACGTTCTTGTTATGGGGACTTTTAATCAAACTATTTCATGGATATTCTGGGTCACAAATGTGACAAGTGTCCCAAGTGGGATCTCAGTGGGATCTAGGATTTGAAGCTTATTCTCTGTTGCCCTCAATTGGTAAGGATAAAAGTGTCAACTGATCGCCTGAAATGTAAATGTGAAGTGGTTCAGGCCTCTAACAAGCACAAAGTTACCATTGTAACTGCGCTGCATAATATGTTTAAGCAATGAACACACTTTAAATAACTGCTCTCCATGTATTCTAATGCACTGAGCTCATTATACTGGAGTTTGGGACATAAAATGGGCCATGCACCTAACTCAGCTGGTTCCCCAAATGGTTAGAGCGGTAATGTGTTTTAATGAGCCTGGGTCTCACGCTGGGACTATTTTAACAGTATTTATTATTCGGCAACAAAGCTGACAGGAAGATGGGTGGCTGCTATTCAATATTTTATGGCTTTTCAATGTAAATAAATCAAACAAACCTGTAAACAAGAAGCATAATTCATCACTGAGTTTGTAACTTTGCTCAGCATGCTGAAGTCCTTAAAACTATAATTATGATTACACGTTGGCGACAGCCGGGGCCGGGTTGTCCATTTCTTCAAATGTTAATGGTCAACGTCACCATGCCCTCACAAAACATATTTTTGGCCATACCTCAAGAAATTCTATGCTAATTTTGACAATTTCGCACAAATGTCTAACAGGATAAAATTATGAAGTGACGTCATTTTTGGACAAACATGGATGTAAACTGCAACATGATTGGTCGGTGGAGGCATAAAATCTCAAGGCGGTAATTCTAGTTTTTTAGCCAGGCAAGCGGTGCACTTCTGAGGATTGAAATGTTGGTTGGTCGGTTAGTTCACCACTTTGGTCCAGACTGAATTATCTCAACAATGGATTTATGATGTTTTGTACATTAAAGTCTCTGCAGACTGAAGTGTCCAATACTTTGCTTTATGACCAAATACCTGCCCAACTAATAACATTCCCATCAGCCCTAGCTGAACTTTGTGTTACGTGCTAATAAACAAATGTTTATTCTCGCATTGTCATTGTAAGCATGTTATCATGCTGACGTGAGCATGCAGTTCAAAGCACTGCTTTGCCTAGAGTATCACTTTTTATAAACGGACTAACAGAACCACTAGTGTCCGAGTGGTCGTGCACAATTTACTGCCCAGTTTAGGATGGCAACATAAAGGAGATCAAAATTTGGTGGGGGAGGTAGGGGGGAAAGATGCACACAGTGGTATAAGTTGTTTTTGTTAACTAAAATGTTCATGTGTTTTTTTTGGAGTTAATGAGATAAGGGTTTCCACCAGTGTATTACAAGCCCTGCGGCTCAGTTTTGTGTGTAACATTAACGAGTGTGTGGTCGAGAGGGAGAGCGAGCTTGTGCCTAATGGTGAGTATGAAGTTATCAGTAACGTTATAGCTGTTAACATAGCAGTGAAGTGTGCGTACAGTTTAGGCTCTTTGTCAGTGAATAAATGCTACAACTCCTCAAGACCCAAGACAAGTTCCCATGTCTTGCATGCCACCTGATGATTACAGTGAAGGGGGTTAGTGCCAGCTTCGGCCAAGGTTCACTTAAGGTGGACTGACCTTTTAAGGTTGACCAGCTACTCTTATTTTAGTGACAAGCCACTCCTTCGAGTTTTGGTGGAGCGGCTGTTGAGTGAAGTGCGACAACCAGCGGTAAAACCGACTTCTTTCCATCAATATGAACTTCTACTCCGATCCTCTCCCAGACACTGTATCAGAAAGGCTCTGCCTCCTCGTTGTCATTAGTAAAATAATTGTCAGTATACTTTTCCTCCATCGTTATCATGAGTGATAATCCCAATAGTAATATGACAAATAGCTTGACATTCTTGATATCAACTCACTCACACTGCAAACAGAGTGCCACACAGTTTATGGTTGTTGCAGACAGCGCAATGAAAGCAATACGATGTTTTCATGCCACAGTAGTCGATTCAAAGGGGGAATAAAATGAGTTTTTACAGTCCAATATCACCAACTGTCCTTGATGTGTCTGCTGGGGTTGATAGCACTGTGGATCAATAACAGTGACTCATCCATCACTTGGTCAGGATCTGAGATTTTTTGGCTTGTAGAATGGACTTTCCATTCACACTCAACCCAGTTGAGTTAAAAACAAAAAACCTTTCCACTGCACTTGCCATGTTATGATTTGAGCATATCTTTTTTACTAAATGCAGCACCTGTGAGGGTTTCTGGACAATATTTGTCATTGTTTTGTGTTGTTAATTGATTTCCAATAATAAATATATACATACATTTGCATAATGCAAGCATATTTTCCCACTCCCATGTTGAGAAGAGTATTAAATACTTGACACATTTCCATTTAAGGTACATTTTGAACAGATTCAAAATTGTGTTATTAATTTGGGATGAATCGCAATTAAATATTTTAATTGATTGACATCCTTAGTTCCAATAGTTCTTGATAGGTTTGGGTGATATGTTAACAACCAGTCATTGTCAGCCCAAAAATGGCGATAGCCGATATATTCGTGCAGGTGTGTGTTTGTGTGTGTGTGTGTACCCCACCTCCCTCTCCCCGCTGCCATAGTTTCCGCTGTTGTAGCGGCAGAGCATTGTAAAACACACTTTATTCAAACTTGAATAAACCTTCTTATTTAGTCGTTCTTACAATCACAATCTCTGGTTAGGTCAAAATAAACCCTTAATTCACAGAATTAGATATGAAAATTGGCAGACTCTCAGCCAATCGCCGATAGCCGATATATTCGTCCGATAGCCCAACCCTAGTTCTCGAGACATCTCGCATAAAACCATAAATACTAACCTCAGTGTAGCAGGAAAGAAAGGACAGGAGAAGTCATGGTATCATCAAAAAATCATTAGGACACATTGTCCGTATCGTGGATTTGAGCCAATCCACCGAGTAGATGTTGAGCTATTTCACTGCATAAGTGAGGCTGTTCAAATCTCCAATATTACCTCAATAAGCTCTCCCAACTTTATATTTGATGCCCTGTTTGTCTATTTCTCTCTGTCATTCTGTCTGTTTCCACTGCTCTGTTTCTTTCTCTCTCTCTGTGTTGATAACAACTTTAGAGACAGTGCTAACAAGCCGATAGCAAAGTGCCTGCTGGGAAGTAAATGAATAGCATTTACAGTCTGAAATGCTGAGTCTCAGTGCCACTGTGCCGCAGAGAGACCAAATGACACGCACGCAAGCCACGTGCACGCTAAAAAGATCTACACAAGTACACACACGCGCACACACACACACACACACACACACACACACACACACACACACACACACACACACACACACACACACACACACATTAGTGCCTCTTTAGCATTTTACAGTCAGGCAGCTAACTGGCTTCCCGCTTGGATCACAGTGTGTGTGTGTGTGTGTGTGTGTGTGACTGAAAGAGAGAGTGTGCAAGGTAATTCTTCCCTATAATTCTGATAAATGATGTGTTAAGTCTGGTACTTCGAGCTCTCTCTACCCCCCATTCTCTGTAACTTTGTTAACTCTTTGTCAAGTTCCACAACTTTCTCCCTCTCTGCCTCACTCTCTCAACCGAAGTGTAATCACTTGAACAGTGTGAATGTCATTAGACCCGTAGTGATGGTGAACCTAACAGGACAGTGTTAAGCTTTCTCTCTCTCTCTCTCTCTCTCTCTCTCTCTCTCTCTCTCTCTCTCTCTCTCTTAAAGCCCATACTGTAGCCGTAGTGTGTGTGCACAAGTTTTGTCTTTAAGTCAAAGAACTTTTAATTACCCCTCTAAGGAAATATATACTATAATTAGGTCTGGGCTAGGGTTAATAGGCTTAACATGTTCATTAGAAAACTTAAGGAATCCATTTGCACCAACCATGTCATACACTATGAAGGAGGCTTAATAACGCTTTGAACTTGCGCCAAATTTTTGGCGAGGAAAAACTGGCATGGCCATTTTCAAAGGGGTCCCTTGACCTCTGACCTCCAGATATGTGAATGAAAATGGGTTCTATGGGTACCCACGAGTCTCCCCTTTACAGACATGCCCACTTTATGATAATCACATGCAGTTTTGGGGCAAGTCATAGTCAAGACAGCACACTGACACACTGACAGCTGTTGTTGCCTGTTGGGCTGCAGTTTGTCATGTTATGATTTGAACAGATTTATTTATGCTAAATGCAGTACCTGTGAGGGTTTCTGGACGATATGTGTTATTGTTTTGTGTTGTTACCTGATTTCCAATAATAAATATATACATAGGTTTGCATAAAGCAAACAAACTTGTCCACTCATGTTGATCAGAGTATTAAATACTTGACAAATCTCCTTTTAAGGTACATTTTGAACAGATAAAAAAATAATTAATTTATGATTAATCACAATTAACTTTGGACAATCATGCAATTAATCACAATTAAATATTTTAATCGACTATAAGCCCTAAAAGCAACTGAATGTGTTTTGTCTGTAGTAACAGCGACCCCTACATGAGTGTTTCCCAGATGAGCAGGACCTCAGGTTATTAAGAGGTTAATTAAAAATCGGAAGTTGCAATAATGCGTAAAAAACACGTCAATAAATATGTCAGTAAAATAAGTAAAAACACCATGGTTATACTGTACTGATTTCTTAGTAAAAATATATATATTTTTTTAAGTCTGACTTTAACCGACTGATGGCCCTGTTTTTGTGAAAAAGCAGGCGCCACATCATGTTCATTATCGAGGCTCTGCCAAATGTGTATTGTGACAGTAAAAGTGAGCGAGCTTGTGTCATCACTGGAATTCAGAAATGGAATGAATATGTGCGCTCCTTGAGCTTTGATTCAGAGCTCCTAAATATCCACTGGGTCCTCTCATGATGGCAATAACAACGGCCCCATTTCAATGGGCTCCGCTCTCTCTGTCTCCTCACGCAGGGTCCTGGGCACAGCAAATTGGAGAATATATGATGTGCATAATAAATCAGGCTTTTGCTCTCACTGAAGTGCCCCTTTAAGGATTCAAAGACAGGAGAATTAAACCACGATTAGAGTTTATCTGCAGACCCTGCTGAAGCGTGAAGATATTATGTAAATGCACACTCTCCAGAAAAGTGACGTGGTCATAATCCCTCTAATTTATTTGCAATTATGCTGCATTCTGGGTGTTGTGCTGTATAAATCTGAGGTCTGAATATTTTGTCTTCTTGCTGTGTTTCTTTGATTTTGTCTCTGCTCTGTTTTTGAGTTCATTTCATTCGTTTGCTCCCAGCCACAACATCGCCAAAACATTGCAAACCACAAAGTCTAGACAGTCTGCCAGCTGATTTCATTTATTATTATTTAGTTATTTAAAGCCTGGTAGCTAACAGCAAATGATTGACATGAAACAGCCTTAAGCCTGGCCTGCAGCTGAAACTTTTCAGTGTGCTTCCTTGGGACTGGAAAATATGTAAACAAAATATATATTGAAATGTAAAATACTATATTATTAATATTTTGATTTGTATATAATATAGATGCTTAGAGAGCTTTTTAATCATTGTGTTGCAATAATTTAAATCCAACCCAACTGTCCATACAATTAGTGTACTGATGTTACTACATCTAGCGCTAACTACTAGTACCTCTCCCCGATCAGTAAAGCTAACGCAACTCTCAATAATGCACACATATGAGATAATGCACAGCAAGCCGGTCATTGTTGTGAAATAATGACCTGCTTGCTGTACATTATTCCACTTATTACTTACTTAAGAAATCAATAATTTGACACAAAAACGGTCGGCCAGATCTGACATCAGAACTGCGCCCATAGCAACGGTCTGTAATTCATAGCAACAATCTGTTATTTCTTTATAGCAGACCATAGAACGCAGTGATTGACCAATCATAATCGAGTATTCAACAAAGCTGTGTACTAAATAATTATAACACATCTCACAAAGATTAACCAGAGCAATTTTCATATCGCAGGATGTGGAGGAAATCATAATATTTGTCAAAATACCATTCTAAAGTAAATATTGTTGTGCTGCAGAGATGTCCTGGCCTACACATCATATTCTGCAGACTTAAGAATGCATCTTTGTTTGCTACAGATCCCCGCAAAAAAATCACACAATAATCATTTTAATATGTTTTTCAATGAAAATGAGAATGATGATGTAAAAGTTATCATAACCTCTAATAAAATCATATTGTAATTGCAATATCAGTCAAAATAATGGCAAATTAGATATTTTTTTCAAAATCGTGCTGCTCTAAATTGAATGGCTCCGATTTTGTTCTTTAACAAACTCAAGCTTTTGAACTATACTTGTAGATCCCAAAAGTTTCCAAAGATACCAAACATGTCTGGCTGTATTCGGTGGAAATATATAATACAGACAGTGCTGTCTTACAAAGGTTATGGGCACAAACTGATGGGTAAGACATGTTGTTGACAATCTGGAGGATATGTGACAGAGTGAAAATGCTGACAAAAGGGCCCCCCGAGGCAAGTAAGAAAAACTATAGTATGTGAGTCATTGTTTTCTCCATTCCCATTCCTTATTGGTGTAACACCAGCAAATCACTTCATGTCTCTACTGCTGCTTTATTTAGGCCTCCATGGCCAAAATATCAGGGTTTAAATCTCTAGTTAAGTAGACATCACTTTTACTTGAGTGAGTGTGGCACCCGTCCATTTCATACCATTAAGAAAATCAGCATGCTATGATTTTTATTTGAAGAAGCTGGCAGCATGTACTGCACAAAGAAAAACATAATGCAATGTGGTTTTAATGAGTCAACAGTCTACGTATAGATGTAGTTCATCTCCAAGTGCACTTTGTAAGCATCATTGTTGACATTAACTATGTATTTTGTCTTACTCAGGGACAGTTGACGGAGCTATTTCTTTCACAAGCCCTGCTTTCTAATAACGGCAGTGTTTTTCAGGAGGTGGACCTTCCTCTCCAACCCATCCATGGTTTGCACCTAGAGACTTCCCACTGAGAAGCCTGCTTTCATGACCTCTGACCTCTGAAGGCTTTATTTGTATGGGGGAAATGAACAGTCTGTCAGTTAGAGGTGTCACGATTCTCCAAATCCACGATTCAATTTGACTTTTGATTTAAATGTCCCAGTTTATTCCTGGTTGCAGTGTTTATGAATGTCATCAGCTGACAGGAAGTAAAAGTGAACCCAAGTTATTGCCTAGAAACGTAATTTTGTTGCAATGCGCTAAAACAGAGCGTTTAAGACAGAAGGTAACTACAAGCGTATTCAGGCCGACAGTATGAGGAAAATAATGCATTTTTTGACCATTATAGCATGTAAACATGTTCTAATAGAAACACAAAATACAAGTATGATCCTGAAAATTAGCACGATATGGGACCTTTAAATAAGCTATGTATGGTGTGTGGGGGCTGCGTATCGACTCGCTACGGAAACACAGCTGCACAGCCTAAACCTTCACAATGCTAAAGAGATGGAGATTGATGAGGTGTTAATGGCCCATCAGCGATTAAAAAAAAGGGTACAGACAGTCTTTACTTCGCTTTTGGCCTTTTTAGGGATATTTTATCTTCTTCAGTTACAGAGATACCATGATGTATCTTAGAAGATTGTCTTTCTATGTATCGCAGAATTGCTGTATCGTGATACCATCATTATCGTTGAGTTACTCTGTGATTCCATACCCTCCATAGTGGATTTATATAAGTTGTATACAGTATATGTCCCCTGTATAGCTCCGCGGGATCTTTGACAACACTCTGTTCAAACACAGTGTGTTACAGTCACTCTCCAAGGTGCTGACCACCAGGGCAAGAATGTGAAAGCTGTTTAAGGATACTTGTTGTCTGTCCATCTATCTGCCTCTCTAGTAAGGACGCAGGTGGCAGTGTCTTCTCAGAATGTGACAACTGACAACAACTGCAGTCACAGAGCGGTACTTAGCAGGTACTGGAGCCTTTTTGTAAGACATCCCTGACATCTGCAGACCTGTCGTTATACCCACCCGTGGACATCACTGAGGCTGTCATATGTGAGCACAAGTACACACAAAGCTGTGACACAGTGTCAGTTATTGTTAGCGAGGAAGGCATCATCCAAACTGCATTCAACTTACAAACATGCATCAAAGACATTCACAGAAAGCTCGGGGGGGGGGCTTAGGACAGTGCAACCCAAAAGCAGGTCTCTACCATTTTAGCTCGTAAACAAGGGAAACTGCCAATTTTTCAACCTCCAGAGTTCCCTGGTAACCTGCCGGCAACATGGAGGGAAGCCAAACATCGTTCATTTGCACATAATACTAGGGATGGGTACCAAAACCCGGTATTAAACAGACACCGGTAATACATTTTCAAAGACCACAGTATTGATAAGCTCTGACATTATCGGTTCGGTTATTGGTACTTGTGTAACGTTGTGGTGTAATGTATTATTTCACTGCAGCGCTGTGTCCTCTGCTAATTATGTCAGAGCTGAGCTCCTCACACACACACACACACACACATACAGAGAGTGAAGTCAGCAAATAGAGCAGAGAGGCGGCGGTGGAGACATTGAAATAAACCAGGTGAAGTGAAGATAACTACGACAACTACACTCATTACTGTAACTGCAATAAAACCGTTGTGAGTAAAAAGACAATCATTTATCAATGCACCTGTTCAAAAAGCATAAACATGATGTAAACATAATGTAAATATGTAGAAAAGCAATATTTTGATCTGCTCTGTCTGCAGTCTCTCATCCACCGCTGCTATGTTTTACACAAGCACGCTAGTTCGGCTAATAGCGAATTGTTACAAACAAGCTAAAACAAAAGCAGCCTGTATGCAGTCTAACTGTTTAGCTTAGTTTGCCACGTATCTTAACATTATTGTTAACTAACTTATCAGCTGGCTGAGACAAAGCAGTCCCTCCACCCTCTACCAACGGTACCTGCAGCGGTCTTTATAAACTTCACAGGAATATTATTTATTTTATTGACATTCTAGATTAGTTTCCAGTAAGATATTATTGAGTTTATATAGTGATTTACTGTTGCTGCTCTAGAAACATATAGTTATATTTAGAATATAAATAGATTAAAATTCTGTTCTTCGTTTATTTCATTTTTTTCTAAATATATTAAAAAGCGATTAGTTACTAACAAAAAAGAATCGAAAAGAGTAGTAGCTTCAATAAAGTCCTAACGATACCCATCCCTACATACCACCTACATGACAGTGATGCAAAGCCAGTTGAAACTCAGCAAAATTTACATTTTACTTAAAAGAAATGCCACCATTAAAAAGACAATACAGTTGTTTACAATTCTTTGCGTCACTATAGACAGTCGTTATGTTTAAAGCAAATGCACTGGGTGTCATATGTGTAATGCTCATGGGATTTGAAGCAGTATCATTTGCATTGATTTAAGTGAATACACTGACTTTTTGGGACTTTGGTTCTACATCACATATAAGCCATTTATTGAAAAAAAAAAAATGACATACTTCAAGTTTTATATTCACACTGATAACGCACCATTTTAGACTACTACTTTTACTTACTGGGCATACTAAGTGTCGAACACATCTGCGTTAATGAGCATAGCATTTCTGTGTCACACCGAGCTCATAAAGGGACATCCAGTTTGTCATAACAAGTGCCCATCAAGTCGGCCGGCGCCGACTTGCTTTTTAACACAGGCACTTTTAAACTGAGCTCCATGGTCAAATTAAAACCTTAATTAAAAGCACGGCTGTTCAATTAACGGGTTATATGGCACAAACAATACGCACATAACCTTTTTTGCAGTATTACAATTGCACCGTTGATATGAGAGATTATGAAAATATTCCGGTTGTTAAATTAGTTGCACCTCCAGCAATCTGGATCCCATTACTGTTTATAGCAATTTGTGCTGCTGGGGCAAATTAAAACAGAATTACCATAAACACAATACTGAAAGAAAAACAGTCCAGTGTTCCTGATGGCTCAGCAGATTATAGCACGCACACACACAGAGACACACAAACACAGACATGCTGAGATTGACAAAAAGCCTGAATTTTGGGGGGGAAAGTTAGCATTCCACAAAGCCTCCTAAGCACACACAGGACTGAGATAGTTTCAAGGTGGTGGATTTTAAAGTTTCCTCTTAATGACATCTGTTACCTGTCAGCTGCATCTCTGAAATACTGAAAATCCAATGAATAGAATGAATTAATGGCACCAACTGTTGGAATAATGGATTTTAAAGTGAAGTTTTGTATAGACACAGATAAGTAGGCAAATCAGATAAAACCACTTCGCAGTAGGTGTTGGCTCATCACATTCTTTACAACCACATTTCACTCAAGTTTAAACAGTCTGAATAAAAACTGCATAAAATGGTTGTTAAGTTGGCAGGTTGATACTACAAGTCCAATACTCACAATATCTCAAATGAATAGTGCTATAGTTCTGCATATTGACTACTATATAGAGCGATAACATGGTCTGAGAGAAGCATTGGCAGAAACATGCAGACTTTGTCGCTCCATAGCAACATCGCAAACTTCCTCTTTTGCTCCCGTCATAATTCTTCTGGCCACTAGAGGCCTTTGTCACTTGAACATAAACATGCTTTTTGGGTGTATTGGCTGAAACAACTGATGCTGTCTTCAAACTGTATTTTTCCATTTTACAAGAGAGAAATCCAGAGTGTAAAATATAATGTTGAAAAATAGTGAAAAGTCAAAACAAAAAGTTAAAAACAGAAACGTCTCATCTCAATTCTCACTGGACAGTGTGTTACAAAAAACACTAATGGCTAAAATAGGAGCATCACGAGACTAATACTTTTGAATGCGAGTCATGTATGCTGAGCTTTTCAAACTATTTACACCGATCGTTTTAATGAAGACACGAAAAGATGACAGTTCTGTGTGCTGCTGCTGATGATGCATCTTATCCCAAAGGTTTTCCTCATCATTTGTAATGGATGTTTTCATACATAGTGTTTCAAATCAACTGGAAGCAGTTAGCCAACTCTCTTGGGCACTTTACCATGAACTGTTTCTATCACACCAACACACTTGTGATATGTTAAGATGCAGGACAAACTGGTCAGCTAATCAGATCAATCAATTACTTCCTGCTTCTCCACTTCTAGTACGACCCCCGGGAGTGTATGACATGGGCCGGACCGGCGGGTTGAAATGTCACCTTCATTAAGCTGATGTGGAATCAATAGCAGGACTCTGAAGAGGTCCCACAGTGGCTAATCATAGAGCGAGGTCGGTACGGGGGGAGAAGACACAGGAAGAGTTGATTATTTATCCTACTAAAAACACATTTTGCTGTAATAGAAAGGGAAATCGATTTAAACAAAATGAATGTGGTGAAGTATACATCTACAGAGGCACTCTGATGGCTAATAAAAAATTAGGATCAGTTTTCTCTCACAGCGCAGTTCCAGTAATTCTTAATAAAGCGCCTCACATTGTTATTGTTCTGAATATGTTTAATCAAATTGTGGTTCACGTGTTAGTTCAGACTTTATCTTCCAAGACCATTGCAAACAAAGTTTAAAAAAAAGTATTCAAAAGTTTATTTCAATAGTTTTGACTTTATTATCTACCTGTAGATGTCCTACAGTGATGTTTTGCAGCACAATATTTCCTTTATGTGTGGACAGAGAGCAATGCCACTGACAGCTCATGGAATATCCCAGCTGTGACATCACTGATCGGGGTGCAAAAGGGGGTTAATGATTTTTTTTTATTTATTTTTTTAAGCATGGATATGAATGTTTTAATTTTTTTCTGCAAAGTATGGCACAACTTAAACATAATGTTTTAACCAAGATGATTAAACATAATTAAAATGCCATATTTTAGGTGAAAAACAATTAAGTAAGAATAATGAACACCTGCTTACAAGACTGTCGTTGTGCATATTTAAGAAACTATAAGTTGTCACACCAGATGCTCTAAAACTAAACGGAAGCCTTCATCCCTTCAGTTGAATGCTTTTAATGTGATATTAGTGAGAATAATACAAAGAATTACACTGGATTACATTTGAGTCCATCGCAGGAATGGCGGACTCCGCCACTCACTATGAAAGCTGCTATATAAAGAGGAAATTACAGAATGTAAATATTAGCGCTGTCAATCGATTAGGATAGTTAATCACGATTAATAGCATGATTGTCCATAGTAAATCCTGATTAATCACACAATTTTTTAATCTTTTCAAAATGTACCTTAAAGGGAGAGTTGTCAAGTATTTAATACTCTCATCAACATGGGAGTGGGCAAATATGCTCGTATTTATTCAGGTTTTTCACCAAAACTTCACCTCCCGTGTTGACACTCTATGTTCTCTATGTAGCGTTATCAGGAAAAAAAATAGGGTGCGTCCCCTGGATGTTGAGTTTATTGGATCCCAAACACATTTTCTATAATTCCCGGGATGACGGGACGCCGTTAGTCTCCAGCCCTGACATTAGCTACGGTACCTGCTGTACAGTAGGAAAACGAGTATCGTCACGTTTTCAGAATTTTGGCATCAACTTGGTACCAAATTATCGCTTCTTGTGACATCCCTAGTTAAGTAGATATAAAGTAATTCAAATTCTTGGTAAAAAAAAAAACATTTCCTTTATCTTGAAAGCTCTTCTTAAAGCTGTATCATGTTGTTCATCTCCATGATGGCTAAGGCTAATCAGAATCTCTAAAACAGAATTCAAACTGAGCGTTTGGGTGTGAAACAGGAACCCTGCCCTCTTAAATTGAAATAAGATATAGGAAATCATTTGCATTCTCAGCAGTCAGGCTGCTCATGTTTTGCGAGAGTGCTGCTGTTTCTGCAGGCGCTTCAGGAGAAGCCTTAGTGCCTCGGGAGAAAACGTAGGTCCAGTTTGCAGCGGATGTCAAATGGTTTTGGAGTTAATACATGTCTTTAAACACCAGTTTACTCTCCAGAGGTCTGGTCTCTGGTTGTGAACGTTGTGTTTGTGTTTTATTTCCCTCTCTTTTCCTCTCTGTAGTATTCAGTGGTTGACAGGTTGAGTCTTCACATGATCCTATTAGGACACTGTTTGCTCTCAACTGACACAGCAGCTGCCTCGGCTGCAAGCTCAAAGACACCGAGAGCCTTCCTTTGGCACAAACTCTGTCTTGTTACTCATTCTTACCATAAACGCTCTATTTAACCTTGTTGGAGGAATGGTCTTTCGATTGCCAGCATCTCTTGAAGCTTCAACAAAGCAGCCAAGGACTTATAACACCTACAAGTAATATGAAATTGACTTTTTTTATAAGCAGTTTTTTTCTAAAGGTGGATACATCTGTGGATCAGTCTTATTTGGATGAATTCTAATATTGAAAGTGCAGATTTTTAGCCACGCTAGCAGCTCTATAGGCGGCAATGTCAAATTTTTGACATGTATTTCGAACAAATACATGCGAAACCTAATGACATTCCTCTAATAGCAGTTCATGAAATTTAATCTATTTGATTTGCGTACATAGACGCATATCTCTTTTTTGCTCAGCATGACTTTCAATAACGTAGTTTTTCCTTCCAGCAACACGTGTCACATGTGTCAATTTCGGATAATTTCGCATAAATACACTTTCCCTACAGTGTTTCATTGGTGAGTCACTGCAAAGGGATACAATATGGCAATTGCATGTAGTCCTATTGCTGAAACACAACACAATAAACCTGTAGATGAATATCAGAATGAAGATAATCTACTTAATTTTGCTAACTCAGACTGCTGATGGTCCATGTTAGCTTTGGTTAAACTTTGAAATGTATTTAGGAAAGTGGACTGTGGATTGTCTTGTATGTTACTACTTGTATCTTTTAATTATATGCAGTTGTAAAGAAAACTGATTGATCTACCTACCTTTGACTTTTTCAATGGGATAAGCCCAGTGGGAACCCTTTTATTCAAGCTTGAGTGTTACATCGATGTGAAAGGTGAAGAGGCCTCGCCATGCAAAGTCACTAATGTGGCATGGAGCGGGGGTGGGGATGAAGACGTAGTAGCACAACACAGAAAGAATAAAGACAACCAAAACACTGAAACCAAAGAGAATTTCTGAGGGATAAAATGAAAAATGCTTTAATTTACTACGCATAACAACTCATAGGGAGAGTACATTACTAATTCAAAAGGCATCACAAAGACTTCTGTGAAATTATTCAAAGAAAGCATTACTAATTCAATCATCATTACAAAAGCTTTGTAGTGCTGCAGTGCTGTGGAAACTTCATATCGCTACTGTTCATTATTCTATTCCTTTACCTCAACATATATGATCCCTCCACTCGGATGCATAGTCCATTTGTCCAGGTAAACCCTTACTGATCAATTAGATTCCACAAGAGCAGGTTGATGTGTGCGCGTGTGAGAAATATATGTTTGTATGAGAGGAACAGCCTCTGCTACTTACCCTGTATAAGACAGTTATATTTGCAGACAGAGATGGTTGGTTTTCTCTTGGTGAGCTGGCTAATATTGGGGGTTCTATGAAAACCTGTATGGTGGAAGAAATCTGCAGTTTGGTGAGTGTAGACGCCCTTCAGCAACCCGCCAGCTGCTTAATGATATCCATAATGCACCCAATGAAGGTTTACCTGATTTATTGCACTGGAAAGAGGTTTGCGCACCACAGGTACTGGGGCTAGGGGAAGCTGGTGCCTACTAACTATTACCTCTTGACAGAATTAAACCCCTTTCTAGTTTATCTACTATGCCTTGCAAAATGTAGAGAATCAGAGTTTTGAATTTCTGAGTCGACTGACTTGTTTGGAACACTTAAGCCTACAGTACACCCCAACTGAGTCAACAGTGTTCAATCATAACCCCACCACTGGACGTGCAGTCTGTGTTTATTTTCCCCTAACCAGCCAATGCATCGTCTGCACAGACGGTAGTTGTAGCTATCTGGCAACGTGCAACACTAGGGCAGGGACAATATCTCCTGATTCGATACTATCAGGATACTTGGGTGCCGATTCGATATGGATTGTGATTTTTAAAGCTGAAATTGGCGAGATTGGAGCAAATATGATAAAAAAAAGTTATTTCTAGAAAACTGTCGCTATATCGTGACAGTAAAACATGAAACAGGTAACCTGATAAAAAAATCATGTGCCTCTGGTGTCCTCCGGTGCTCCTAATGGCATCTGCAAGACTTCACAGACCGGAGAAAAACAAGCAGTAAGAGCTGATCTGAGGTCTGCTGTCCATCTGCTGTCTATGAGAGCCGACTGTCAATCACTCGCAAACTCCGACCAAACGGTTAAACTAAGCAGCACTGATCAAATATGTATCAATATTCTGTTACTGTAATGTCTATTTCTTGCTTCAAATGTTTTCAGAATAATTTTGTAGTGCATGGTTTAGCTATAAAATGAGAAAGTTTGTGACATCGCCGCCATTGTGAAATCTGAAATCACATGACCGGAGCACAGCCAATAGAAACGCTCTCTCAATAAAATTACCTGTGATTGGTCAAAGACTCCTGTCACAGGCTAGATTTTTTTAAAGCCTGAAAACAGAGCCATTATGAGGTGCAGAAGTCTAGTTATCTCTCAGAACACTTGGATTACAATATGCAAATTTATCAGACATTGTCAGGAATTATTTATTACAGTTATTCTAGCAACTCCAAAATCAAAGTATTAAACAAGTATTAAGTATTAGACATTTCCCTCACAAATTAGTAGTATTTTCTTTTTAATGTATTAGGCAAATGTAATGTGTTATACTTCTGGTGAATATAATCCATTTCATGTTTTCATATATGTATTTTGTATACATCCTTTTTTAACAACTTATTTTGAAAACCCGACACAGACACATAAGTACGCTTGCGCTAACTATGTCCATGTCTGTTGCTAGCTCTCCCTGTCTCCTTTCACCTAAGTTTCCACCGCCCACCGCAAATTTGCATCATCTGTGCTCATCTTCAGGCAGGTTTTGACATAGGCATGGTGGCATCAATAGCTTCTTCACTCAGAAAACCATATGCAACCTTTTTTACTGCCCTTGCCCTCAGGAAAAAAAAAAACATTCAGAACAAACTTTCATTTCAAGAGATATGATGTTAATAAAAAAGTATTTCTGAATAAAATAGTTGTATGCTGCCAAAAAATCTCCCCCACCATCATTGTAGCTGTTTTTCTATCACCTTGACTTTGCAATGATCTATGACTTACTGTTTATTTGTGCTTTTCTTATTTCCTCTGCTTGTACGTATCTGTATTGTAAAGAGCAGTATCTTTGTGTGAAAGTACATCACTTCATAAACAAAGTCAAAACCTCACTGCACAGCACCAATCAGTTATTCAATAGGCGTAGGAGACCTTTGAGAGGAATTATTCATTAGAGCATTAGTATCCAAGTCATTCACATTTGTCCATGGAGTTTATAATGAAAATGTGGGATGGAAATCTTATCTGCTTTTCCTGCACTGATGCATCTCTGTCAAGCATGGCTGTTTTCCACCCTGCTAGAAATGAGAGCTAAAAATGGCCAAGTTAAGAAAGTTATGTCCCTATCATCTACCATTTTTCTCCTAGAGTAAGTGTATGTTATGCACAGACAGTCTTAATGTATGGCTCAGGGTTGTTTGTGTCACATCAGAAACAAAAATGTCAGCTTTGGATAGTTGTGGTGCTCAAAAGAACATCAGCCTTACTACAGGAGAGACCAGGTCCGGCCTTTAGCTGTGTCACCTGTGCATATATTGATTCCCAGATCTGCAACTCATCCTGCATATTATCATCTGCAGATGGAGTGGAAAGCAAAAGCTATTACAGACTGAAGGGAAAAAAAGAATTTCCCTACGAAGATCAATGAAATATTTCAATATTAAAAGTAGAAAGGCATTTGCTCACCATAAGTGATTGATTTGCAAAAGGAGCTGAGGCTGGATTCGTCTTTACTCTATTCAAGTCACACCAGTTCAGGATTCTACAGTCATTCATAAAAAAATGTACACATTTTAAGAAAGAATAGAGTTGCTTTCTCACTGCCGTGTTGCACTTAGTATGGCTCTGTTGGGAAAAAAAGCATCTTTTACACAGATTACAGTAATGAAATTGCCTTTTTATCAGTAACGTGTCACGTATGGGATTAGTTCTAAATTTGGCAATTACATTACAGTTGCTAATCCGAGTTACTCTTGGCTTTATCGCTTTCTTACCAGTAGGGTTGGGTATCGTTCACATTTCAACTGATGCCGGTACCCAGCGGTACCTGTTGTTCTGCAATTTTTAAAGTCCTAATTTCTCTAGCTCAACATTGTTACTTATTTTGTTAGTTATTTGGAAAAAAAAATTGAGTTATTTCGAACATTTTATACACCATACAAAATAAAACCCTTCCTTCCTCTCCCTTTCCAAACCAGTCCTGACCACCTTTAGCCTGTCAGTCTGTCACAAGGGCATAGTCCGATACACACATCAGGCAGCTGTGGCTCAGAGGGTAGAGCAGGTCGTCCACCAATCGGAAGGTCGGTGGCTGCTCCGGGTCACAGGTCGATGTGTCCTTGACCAAGACACTTAACCCCAAATTGCTCCCGAAGGCATAGCCATCGGTGTGTGAATAAGTATTTAGATTAGATCCTGATGGGCAAAGTTGGCACCTTAGCAGCCTCTGCCATCAGTGTATGAATGTGTGTGTGAATGGGTGAATATTGACATGTAGTGTAAAGCGCTTTGAGTGGTCGGAAGACTAGAAAAGCGCTATATAAATGCAAGTCCATTTACCATTACATCTGATACACATGATGTCGTGTGTGTCTGGGAGGAAGCAAGCCCCCAGGAAGAGCGCCGGTCGTTGATCCCGATTTTCGTAGTGACCGATCATCTGTAATTTTACAACTTCCATGTCTGTCACATGAAGCCTACATGCCATAGACTTACATTGGTAAAGAGACGTCTGTAACTCAGAGGATATTTTTTTTTGGGGTGAATCAACTCCCCAGTATGAACACTTGAATAGCCCTTATGTAAATCATCAGGTCGTTAAAACTTGTAAAACACTCTTAAAGCCGAATCCAGAGTTATTTCCCTTCCTCCGTTCATGTAAATGAGCCCCAGACCGAGGCTGGAGCTACGAGGGCTGGGGGGCGAACTTCTCTTCTCCCCCTCAAACAAGCGTGGGTTGCAAGACTCCACTCATGTCTGTGCAGGAGACCAGAGAGACAGACGTTTTTTAAAACTCTCTGTGTGTTCTGTGCTGTAGCTCTCATTACGTAGCTTCTAACTGAATCTCTGTGGTTTGAAGTTTAGTTCCTCTCCTGTGTCTCTGTTTGTATTTTCAGATATCTGCTTTATTTTACTGTTTCGCTTTCAGCTGTATA
>CAKALG010031397.1:0-18314 GCA_916700815.1 Helicolenus hilgendorfi | reverse complement strand
TCCTCATTCACAACATCTCTTACTAAAAGGCAGGAAAAGGGTATCCAATATAGGCTCTATATACCTACACAAATATACTATATATATATATATATATATCCTCATAGTTTCATCGGCTCGGCTCACGGTTTGAGTTCTTTGTGACAAGTAATAGATGCATGTTGTTTTTCTGTCTTGTTAATTAATTATGTAACATTTAAAACATAAATATAATAAACTATTTACTCCCTTCTAAGTGTCCCCTTGCAGACACCCTTTACTTAAACATCAGGCTATCTGTCTGAATTAGTATGGTTTATTTATAAATAGAATTATGAAATAAAACCAATACAAACAATAAATACTGTTAAGCCAGATGATGATGGCAGTCCGATGTGTGTCACAGAATATGCTTGTCTATTACAGAGCCAGCTCCTGTGATATGCCAGATGCTGTACAGATACAAATTGTATTGTCAAAAAGCCTACTTAATGCTCTGTCCCAATGATAATTATTTTCAAGTTTATCTTAATATAATACTCATGCCCATATGTAGAGTTATTATTCACTGTAATCATTCCTCCTTCCCATTTTGGCTGTAAAGAGAATCCCCTGGATAGATAAATTGTTCTTGTGCACACTAGCATTTTATATTCTATTTAAGTTACACAGACGGAAGAATGGCATTACCCTTTAGGATAAACCTGCCTATGTATGTATATGTCACGATAAATGGTCTTTTAAATGTTTTTTTTTACTGAAATAGATATTTGATCCTTGTCTCAGCAGAATGCCAAAATCAAAGGAAGTGCTGTCCTCCACATCTGGAAGTGACTCCGACAGTGAAGTAGAGACTAAGGTTTGTGCTTTAATACTAACTTCTGATCTGTTTACTTTTCCGTGTATTTTGAACATATCTTTGCATTACAAATAAAGCACTGAAAAGCATTTTGAGATGGACAGAGAATGTTCGTCTACTGACAGTTTGCACACTTCAAGGCTAGATGGCAGTGTTGTACTCAAGACCCCCTAAACCAAGATCAAATCAAAGCCAAGACCAGACCAGTGCGAGTCCCACACTGCATGACACACTTACGACAAAAAAGGGAACATCTAAACCATAGTCACTCCTCTAATTGATCTGAAAGATCTGCATTCCCATAAAAAAAGAGCTGAAGATTTCTCTTCTCTCACCTCCTTTTATTGCCATATACTGTATATATGTATATGTATAAGTGTACCATGAGAAAGGTCTTGATAAAATAAGCAAACGGTGTTGCAGAGCTGTCTCAGTCAGCATTGCGTTGCAGAATTTACATACCGCTGTGTGTTTTCTTTTGGACACTGTTTTGCAGATTAACTCATTTGTGGTTTAGTTTAAGATTTGGCTGACATCTCCTTCCAGACAGCTTCTTCTCCTGTCTTCACATTCTTGGAGTGCGCATGAAGGAGACGGGGGAGGGGTGACAGCCGTTAACAGTAAAAAAAAAATTGAAATTAGTATAATGAGTCAAGTTCTTGGTTGTATTTGATGCAGGAAGTTTTACATCCAATCATAGTAATGGTTTTAACAAATAAATCGGACAATGCACAGGCAATTTAGTGACGTCTCCGCAGTTGTGTTCTTGACCGGTCTTGAAATAAAATCCAGAGTCAGAGTAAAAATGTGATAGATTCTGTGGCAAGACCGAGACCTTCAAAATGCGGTCTCGAGACGATCTTGAGTACGCTGCCAGACGTCATGAAGCTTTACTGGTTGAATCACCAGTACAAAAGATGAGCAACTGCTTTAGAAAGCTTTAGAGCTCTGTTGAACTTTTGTCCGATGCCCTGTTTCTATTTATTTTTGTTGCTCGCTTTGAAAGCAATGGACGAGGAACGGCTGATTCGTGAATATGAAATTAGGAGTTATCAGATAGGATACCTCCTCATTTCACCACCACAAAGTTAAATGAGGTGGCAGCTGGCTGGAGGGAGGCCGCCAGGAGATCGCCTGAAAGTTTCCTACTTGCTGTTTGCTGTATTGTATGTCATTTCCAGTAAATATCACAATATCAAACCTGTGTTTTCTGTTTTAAAAGTACAAATGTAGGGAGATAGCCAGCACTCCAGTCTGATCTCGAGTGCACAGCTGATGGGTACTGGTTTGTTTACGTGACGTAACGTAACGTAAACGTAAGCTTGCTGTTAGGACACGGTCGAGTTCTCTCCATCATTATGGTGGTTGTTGAATTATTCATCGTTCAACTTGATCTGACGTCATATTTTTTTTTCAGTCAAATGAAAAGTGACGGGCGACTCCCGTCATGCGGTGCACTCAAGTGTGCGCGAGGCAGACAGTCGTGGTAGTGCTACCTTTTTTTTCACAATCAAATATTGTTTTTCATATTCGAATATCTGTTGTTGTTTTTTACTTACTTCAAATGTACATTTCAATTTACAATATTTGTTGACAGCCCTAATATGTATAACAAGGAATTTATTGAAACTGCTTTTTTCCCTGTTTTTTTTATTATTCATATAATTTTTCTCCAAATCTGCTGATAGTAACTTCTGCTGTACTATTCTTTACTTTTCTGCTCTATCTATACAAATTAGCCCTGGACTATAAATCACGCAATTTAAAAATCTATGGTAAAGACAGTATGTGGAGCAAGAATTTGAAAAATCTTTTTTTTTTTTAGGCAAAGAGAAAGAAGACAAGTGCACCAGAGAAACCAGCCAAGAAACCAAAGAGCGGAGAGAGCTCCAAGCCAGGCGGCTCATCCAGGGGCAACAGTAATGAGGACGACAACATGTTCCAGGTATACTGTAGTCAAAGCTGTTGAGGTGGAACATTTTAAACTCAACAGAAATTGCATCCATTGTGTACTCTTCATTATTTTTTTATTCAACAGATCCATTTTAAATGTACGTGATGGATATGAGTGTCACATTCATGAATATGTAAATAGACTAAAAGATCAAATTTAATTTGATTGTAGTTCCCTATTACACAAGCTTCTCATATATGAACAGCACAGTGTTTAGTCAGGCTATTCTATTTTACCGTTGATAATAATACTTATATACTTAATAATACAATATTAGTATTGTAAAGGCCATTAAATGTACTTCAATGTACTGAGAAAAGTCTAGTTGACAGTTTGCTTCTTACAGATTGGAAAGATGAGATATGTCAGCGTCAGGAACTTCAAAGGTAAAGTCCTGATCGACATCAGAGAGTACTGGATGAACCCAGAAGGGGAGATGAAGCCTGGCAAAAAAGGTAATCACATCTGTCAGCCCTGCATATGCTGTACATGTGTTTTTATGATTCAGTAATCTACATGCGGTACATATTAATCTGGAAAAAACTGTGGTTTGCAGTTGTGGTGTATAGGACACAGTTTGAAGTTCTGTTTTACATGTCTTGTACTGTAGGCATCTCCCTGAATCCTGAACAATGGACCCAACTGAAGGACCAGATTTCAGAAATCGACGATGCCATGAAGAGAATATAAGCATTCCTTTCAATGTTACCTGTTGAACTACTTGCGTTAAACTAGCTAATCAGTTTTGTAAAAAGCTTTGGATTGTTTTCTAATGGACTTGATTAGATTGTAGTTGTATGGATCTAGTGTCGTCCGCATACTCTGGTTTTCTGTGTGAAATTCTGTTTTTAAGCCGTTGAAGCATAGTGTGGGCAGCGGCTGAGTAGGTGGTGGATCATTACAGTCGGTGGGTAGTGTGTATGAATACACTGATGTTTTTGTATTGAATGATAAAAACGAGGCACTAGCTTAATATTGGTGTTATATGTGTAAGATTATGTTTACTGTCGTGTAATTTTATTTTGTTTGATCTGACTTTTGTAATCCGTAGCACCCCCAACATCAGTGCTCGTCATTTCTGAAAGCCGAGTCCACTCTGTCATGTTTTACCTGGTAGATTAATTGTGAACAATGGGTCAGCTTTTAAAAATAAATGATACCATTAAACAAATTGGCAAATTAATTATTGAAAGCGTTGTATAAGACTGTATTAAACCAGCTCTGTCAGTCGGTGAGGGGCTTGTGTTCAGTTGAATGATGGCGCTGGGTCAGAAGTAATGCCCTGTAGTGCCTTCCAGATGGCAGCAGAGAGAAGAGATGGTGGTATAGGTGTGAGTTGCATCCTTCAGAATGCTGCTGGCTCTGTGGCTGCAGTGTGATCTCAAGATGTCTTCCAGTGAGGGAAGAGGAAGTGCAATTATTTTCTGGGCTGTGTTTATGACTCTGGAGAGCTGTCTTCTGTCTGCTGCTGAACAGTTGGTATACCACACCGTAATATGTTTGCACTCTGTGCAGTGGTAGAAGGGCACAATGCGCTTCACAAACAGGTTGGTTGGACACTTACTCTAGACTAGCTTGGTCCCGGTCAGGCTAGTTTTCAAGCTTAGCTTCACCTCTGGCTGAACTAGGGTTACAATCAATCTGTCAGACTGAAATACAGTTTTCTCCTCAGTTCCCCCCTAAAGGTTCCTCTTTACTGTGAACAATTTGCAGTTCATATCAATGTCATCACATTTAGACGTCGTGGGCTGCACTTATTGCATAATTGAACTGTCAACATATATGCTTTTCAATGCATTGCATTATAATAAAGCTGATTATCTGGAAATGAAAACTACAAGAGAGGCAGACAGTCAGTCTGAAGATGTTTAAACGGTATGTCACCAGAGGGAGACTGTTATTGCACTTGTACAAACCAAGAAGCACAATAGAACTGATGGTGAACTTTAGTTTCTAAAATGTGCTAATTATCAACTTTTCTTGCAATAAAATAAATGACCTGATGGGGTCCTATTCAATACTTCGAAGCTGTTAAATAGTATGTTACATTTTATGCAGCTACACGTTAATTTTCAGCTTCACTTATCATACTGTATGTTCACATTGCTCACACAGGACTTGAATCCACTGTGTCTGTGTTCCAAAGTCAGTTCTTTAACCAGACTTAGTTTTTTTTCTGACTGCTTAAGCACAAAAACATTACATACAATTCACAGACCACACACACAAGTAGCAGAACACCTCAGATCTTTTGCAAAAGGAAACATTCAAAACTATACAGTAATTTATAAAAACCCAATTTAATTTATTTACCCCCTATTTATATAGGACTTCAGCCTGCTTTATAATAAAAAAACATGAAAATCTCCCTTTTTTATAATATGGGACCTTTAAGATATTATTCCAGCAGCTTATAGTAACAGAATTCCAGAGGAACATTTCAGCAGTAAATCACGCAAAAAATGTCATTGTCCTGTTGTAGCACTGCTTTGTTGTCGTACGTCAGCTCTTCTTATATTGCCCATGCATTTGCTCTGAGCACATGCTCGTAAGTTAGAATCCAGACCAGCCTTCCTCGCAGACAAGCTGCTTGTGGAATTGCCAGCAAAACAGTGTAGCGAGACCATTTCCCTGAACCGTTAGGGTGTCCTGACTCTAGGTAAAGTTCACATCATCTTGGTGCCTGCTGAGAAGAAAAGGGTGATGGTAACTGTTTGAACAAAATTTACTGTTTACTGGTATACCGTCAAGTGCGGACAGGGGAGTGTTGACATTTCCCAGGCACTTTCTACTGTGTGGTCATGTTTCCAACAGGGAGACACCTAACAAAGCCAGGCTGAAAAACATGCTCTTCAAACATTTCATCTCCTTGTTGACTCACGCATGCCTGCACGGTTCACTCTTTGCGCCTTTGGCACAGATGACTGCTCAAGTGTAGTCAAGAGCTGAAGAAGTGCCGGAAGCCACAGCTCTACAATCAAAAACAATGATGCTCTTCGTTCTGACTTTGGAGATTGTGGATTTGCCCTGGAAAAACCTACTGGTTTTTTTTCTTTCTTTATACTTCCATATCACTTGGGTGTGTAGTTTATGAATGATTGGCACGGATAAGTCATGTGCTTTGGGAATAACAAAGTGAAACCACAGAGGTCTTACTGTTCTCTTATTGTTCTTACTTTAAGGTGCAATGTGTAAGATCTGGCGAGAAATTTAGTTTAAAGGTCCCATATTATAAAAAAGTGAGATTTTCATGTTTTTTTATTATAAAGCAGGCTTAAGTCCTATATAAATACTGTGAAAGTATCGAAACACTCAATCCACAGGGAAATACACACAGCCCGTATTCAGAAACTCTGCATTTGAAACAAGCTGTCAGGATATCTGCCAATTCGTGATGTCACAAACATACAATATTTAGACCCTTGACACAATTTAAAACGTAAACATTCTAAATGTGTCCCAGTTTATTCCTGGTTGCAGTGTATGTGAATGACATCAGCTGACAGGAAGTACACATGGACCCAAGCTGTTGCATAGCAACGCAATTCTGTTGCAATTCCGTCAAAATGCGCTAAAACGGAGCGTTTCAGACAGAGGGTAAATACAGGCATATTCAGGCCGACAGTATGAGGAAAAGTATTTTTTGAACATTACAGCATGTAAACATGTTCTAGTAGAGACACAAAATACAAGTATGAACCTGAAAATGAGCATGATATGGGACCTTTACACCTTGCAAAAAATTAACATTATCAACAGACTGAAGAGGTTACAGTGTTGACATTATGTCAAAGATGTCTATGTATTTTGTTGCAGAGATATTTACTTAAATGAGCAAGCTAACCAGCTAGCCCCGGCCCCTTGTTTCTGCCACGACCGTATCACCCCTAGCAGTGGCAGTAATGGACTTGAACCATCTTACACCTGGTCTGGGATTGGTGGTGTTTTTGTTTTTACTTGTGGACATGTTTATGTCTGCATGAAACTGTAAGTTGGCACTCATCATTGTTTTTAATGTGGTTAAATTGTTGCATGGCTGTGTCCCAAACACTGTGGTTATTGCGAAAACACAAGGTTATTTAGCAAATATTTAAAGCCACCACTGGAGACCACGTGGCAGCACAACGCACGTTGTGTTTCTCAGTCTGTGTATGGTCATGTTAATATACTCTACTACTGGACCAAATGGTGCCTTTTGTACTAAATTGCGATTATTGGATTATTGGATTTCCATATTCATACTGCACCATTGTTTAGCCAATAGAGGGCAGCATAAACCAGCTAATTGTACATTTATTCACCACTCCAGCATTCCACAGTATGAGGATGTGGAGAGGCCACGACCTCACTGTTTAACATTTCTTTATTACATAATATTGTTGTTGGAAAAGACTGTGGACAGTTGTTTCTTCATCATAGTTGGTCACCTGCACCTTCTAACAGAGGACAGAGATATCTAGCTGCAGCACACCTAGCTAGCGTACACACAGTGTCCAAAACAGTTATTATTCTAAAGTTAGTGAGTAAAAGTGAAACATTTATAATGTTATGTTTCACTTAAGTCCAAATTCTAACATTTGGCAGTTTGATAAATAGAGGCCCGGAGCTGCCAACATGCATATAGCCGCGTCCTCTCTACAGGAGCTGTGTCATGCTCAACTCATTGTATCTTTCAGCTTTTTACTCAAACTATACCTCTATGCACCTCCCTTATCTCTTTCTGACCCGTATCCTCCCCTCATTACCACCTGTTCATCATCAACGGTGGCAAATCTGTCATCAGGAAACTGCCCAAAACTGGTCGAGCTCTGCCAGCTCTATGAGACTTAACTTGACCAACACAGCCCACTCACGCTGCATAGACACTGCTAACAAAGCTCTGCATGTGTCCATAGCAACCCTTAAAGACATCAGTTGCATATGTAGGCCCCACATTACATATGGGGAAACCAAACCCTGCTTGTGCACAGGCTAATGGCTTGATATGCTCAAAATCTTCCGTCGGACAAAACCATTTTCTGTACGCAGTCCTGCATAGATGGAGACAGGCATGCAACTTCAAGAAGACAGGATGAATGTTTTGGAGAGCCTGCACAATATAACATTGGTCAACATGTTATCTGAAGCAATATGTATAGTAGGCTACATATAATATATAATATATAATATATAGGCCTAATAATGGTTTCAGCTCACTAGTTGTGGTGGCTGCTTTCTTATGAACTGCTATCACCCAACGCACTTTTGACAGGATGTTACGCCGCTTGTTTTTGCTTTACTCCGGGGTACAAATGATAAGAGTAAAGTTGATATAATTTGATGCAACCTGTTTTCCACTTATCTTCTTTGTTTGCACTTGTTAATGTCGTTCTAAATGGCCCGGGAATTATATGTTTTCTCGAGATAGATAACTTCTCTATCTGCAGCAGACTTTCCTTCATGGTCAAGTTTGTTTCCATTTTCTTGTATAAATACAGGAAATGGCTCAGACTGTCCCGGAAATGTGTTTATTTACAAACAGCTCTTTTATTTATTTATGAATGTGTTTTCTTGAGACACTTATGATTCACTTATGTAATCCTTAACCCGTGTGATGCAACTATTACCAGATTTGTATACTTTTCATTGACAGGTTTCATCGACAGACACTCTGGTTTGACAGGGTCCTTAACATTGTATATAGCAGTTCATCAGTAATACTGACAGAATTCCACCTTTTGTATATCATATTATGGTTCAAGTCGAGAGCCACACCAGAAAAAAAGTACCATTAATTATTTATTGTTGTGCACTGCCATGTTACTATTGTAAAAGAAGAACACATGTAATAATAAAGGTCAAGGTTTGGAACCAAAATGATTTCACACGTAAGTAAATATCTAATATTATTGAGTTTGCTTGCCAATAATTCACATGTTAGTTAGTTAGTTAGTTAATAACTCTATTGTCCATTTCGTGGAAAAAAAATGTTTGGCTTCACCACACAAACATGAGGACAAACGGCAGGGACACAGTACCAACAAACAACATGATTTAAAATGCATAAATACAATACACAAGTAAAAATAACATGGGAGAAGGTCTAGATCAAGATATGCATTCAGTATTGTAATTGCATTTGGCAAGAAAGACTTGGCTCTGTTTGCATATCCAGCTGACTACCTGTTGTCAGACTTGAAAGACTCAGCGATGCTAGCAATTAAGTAACTGGAAGTGTATTAAATGAACACAATTAGACCAAATTACATTGTTATGTTGAAAGAGCTTTCTAGGAAATTCCTAACAAATGATGGACCAGTGATATATTGTGTTGCCACTCTCTGTTATATAACACTGATGTTTATAAGGTTACAGGAAAGGCTGCCTATTCTGGTGTTGATGACATAACTGGTTATTTACTCAGTACTACATGTCATTTCTATCATTACTTGGACTGTTATGGTGGACGTATCAGAAGTCCAGTGTTTCCAAAACACAAAGACTCTTTAAATGATGGCTTTTAACAGTTTCTAAGCTATCCAGTTAGTCACTGCGACCACCAGTCAGCTGAGTCTGGTTCAGAATTAGGGCAGAGCTCAAACCTGGCAACCCAACTATGAGAACAGGTCTTTATATGCTTAGGTGATGCAAGTGAGTGAAAAACAGTCTCTGGCCCAAGAAGAGTTATTTCCTCCCTTCTCCCTTGACCGGAAGTGGCTCATGAGCCACTTCCGGTCCACCTCGTTATGTAAAGGTCTTTGCAACTTAATATGTTTGTTACACCTCTGAATCGCTTTATGTAGTCTGACATGACCTGTAACGCTTCACATCGGCTAAAGTCTGAACTGAATGCTCTCAGAGAGAATGACTATTATGTCTTGTTCCGCTTTCTTGGGGTCATAAGCATGCGTAATAAATGTATCAATTCATTTTCATCTTTTATGCACTATAAAAAAATAAATTACTTTAATAAACAAGGAAACACTGTGAATGTGCCCATTTGGGGAGGTTTGGTGAAATGATTCTTCTCATGTCTGATCAGTCTGTAAAAATCGATAATACATATTCGTCCTTGTTATTCTATGTTTGTCCACTGTCGGACATTATACAATCGGCGGCAGAATTATCTGATAAATGATAAAATGATGAGCGAAAATGTCTAAAAATGTCTAAAAGAACATCCAGTTTTCCAGGGAACAATTGAAACCCCCGGATTCCACATAGGCTTAACAACTCTAATCTGTAAAGTGTGGCAGTTCTCTTTCATATGACAGAAACCAGAGTTTCTATATAACTATCACTACACTACACTACCATCACGCTATCTGTAAGCCAAAATATGAGACACCCTTCTCCATTGGTTTCAATCCTATCGCCAGACAGAACATTGATATTGTATTGGTCTACAATGCGTTGGATTACAGTCAATGCTAAATTCTTCTTAACCTTTCAGTGCCTAACATTTTTTCTACAATATCTGCATGAAAGCTATGGGATGGTTAAAATAATAATAATAATAATGTGTTTTTTTTTAATATATTTATTGCAATACATTCATGAATCAGTACAACCACAAAAAAGTTTGTATTTTATACACCCAGTGATGCAAACAGAAAAAGAGAACAAGAAAGAAAAGAGAGAAAAAAACCAAAATTAATATGGTTAAAGTATGTTTAGGGTTAGCCAACTAAAACACTTAATGTCAGGGAAAGGTTGTGGTTACGGTTAAAAAACAGTTATTGCTGGTGTGTAAGAGAAAGTAAACTCCACCGGCTTGCATTGTAAGCACTATACATGCTCATCCTTGAAGCCACGACCTCCACACCACAACACTACTTTCAATACAGGAACTAGGAGTCTCAGACCAGAAGTCTCAAAATCTGCCGGCCATCTCGTATAGCATGCTGGTATGATTTATCCACCGCCCACCTGTGGGCTCAGCATGCTTTGGCTCAGAACTGCTGCAGCCAATAGTGAATGACAAGCCATGAAAGGTAATTTGACAAAGGAATGTAATCTTGTTAAGGAGAATGGCATGTCAAGTACCAGAGTGGTTTAAATTCTTTAGTTTTGGGTGAGCATCTGTATCACAATGGACTGAGACAGCTGAGCTCTCATCTGTGTTTCATAAATCTACTGAGAAGCATTCACCCCCGTGGTTTTAAAGGTCTACGTTTGATAAACGTCTGCCTATGTTTTTGATTCTGCAGACATTTTTAGATGTATATGTAAATGTGTTAATAGCATATTGTAACTGTATTTTCTTTGGAATTCCTTTTGTAAATATATTCCTGTCTTTTATAAATAGGCAGATTGAACTATTTGACCAATAAAAAATAGCACCTAAGAAAGCCATGTAGCTGAAAAGCTCCATTTTTTAAGGAAACAAAATGGAGAGGACAGATCAAGAGAAAGCATTCTATGGATCATAAAACCATTGTTAGATTGCAGATAAGGACATAATACATCCATGCAGGAAACACATTAAGACATAAGAAGACATGTTGTAGCATCAGGTTGGAATGCATGTCTAAAGGGGGGCAGTTGAACTGTTAATGAGAAACCATGTTGATTTATAGCAGCTGTTACTGCTTTTAGTTATAGCAGCTCCAATCACCCTTACAAGAAGTGAGATGGGCAAACAAAGGCATGGTCAAACTTTTTTCTTTGCCAGCACTGCTAATTGACATTCCTGTTGTCAAAGTAACAAGTCGAGAGGAAACTGCTAAGCTAGTAAGCATAATACACAGTTTCCTTGGTAACCGTTGGTGTGGAGGCAGCTGTAGGCAATTCTCGACAATGGCCATGTGACAACTCTCTTCAAACTGGTTATGAGTAGGCTATTTTTACACTTAGACTGAGTAGCTCCACAAGTATGATCTGCTCATAACTGCAAACCAATGTCAAGTATTTTTGGAATTTTCTCCAGTGTTTATACACCTGCTGCGGAGATAACAGTACTTCCAAAAGCAGCAAAAATATGACTAAAATGAAGACTCCCAAACCTAAAATCAGACAGATGTCAGTCTTTGCCGCCTCTTATGAGCCGAGACAGCTTGCATTTGTGTGTGTATGTGTGAGAGATAGAGGGAGAGAGATGTTTTTAAATTAAGGATCTGCAGTATTAAGTAATTGTTAAAAAAAAAAACTGCATAAAATTGTATTGTATTGTATTGTATAGCAATCAAACTAAAATCAATTTTGCAACCTGTACATATTTCATAAAACCACTTAGAAATACATTGCTCAAGGACTTGACACATTGAAGTTTACAGTATAGCAAATTGGCTATTCCAGTGTTTTTTGATTTATTGAGAAAATTGCAAAAAAGTGTTACAACTGTCCGTAGTCTCCCCTAATACGTGCTTCGGTAATAAAGACAAGAAAATAACAAATAAAAACAAACAAGGGGCAAAGTTTGAGGGAGCTGCTGCCCGCTGCATCGGCATGCACCGCCATCTTCACATCTTTGGTACTATTGTATATGTACAGTGACCAAAACTGAAACCATGTGCTCACTGAACGTATCTGACAACCTGCGCTATAGATGGAGACTGTAGTGTGCAGATGGTTAATCTGTTGTTTGTATCACAGATTATATTGCACATGTCCTTGTAACTGCATAAAAGCATGGAAAGTGTGTGTGCAAAGCTGATTACACTATGCTATGTTTAATATCTAAGTCATGATCGTGGTCTACTAATCTGTTATTCACTGAAAGGACTTTGAGTCAATGTAGTCTTTTCTAGTGTGACAAAGATCTTTGTAAATGTTCCAGGATGCAGCTTTTTTGCAAAGTCCTAAAACTTTATTATAATTAATGTTGTCATAGAGTATAAACAGCTAAATTCCTGCAGGGTTCCTTAGAAACAGTCCTTTGAAATCCCAGGATTTTACCGGTTGTTTTGCGAAAGACAAATTATTTTAAAATTAAGTAAAGAGGTATAATTGATTGAACTCAAACATATGAGAAAAAAACACCATGGTATGCAGGAGGAAAGTAAAACAACCATAAGGCATGTACGGTACTAATGAGACAGGAAGTATAAAGTAAAGAAGGAAGGAAGCCATTTCTTCCAAAGCTGAGAGGGGATGCATTCCATTGCAAATTGTCAACTTGGCCATGTATAGTGTGAGAATTCTATCTGATAAAAGGTTTTTGACGTCATCCAAGTCAGCAGATGATGGCCAGATGGATAATGTCCAAATCAACATCCCAGACTTTCTGATAGAGTAATAGGGAAATGGCCAAAATGAACTTTCTTTGTTGAGGCTAACGCTGAGTGGCTCCTTCTGTGATGTTTACAGCATTGATACCAATCAAAACCTCAGGCATCACTCCAAACATCCCGCCTGGATGCCACTGTTTTACAGCCTCACATGCAACTGCATAATGTCAACACAGAGTTTTATCTTTCCCTGCAAAATCTAAACACCATGTGCACTCAGCAAATGAATGACCAACACTGCTCACAGAGGAATGTTAGATTAGCCGTAAATCACCGTGAATTCACTTTGATGTAGTTAGTGCTATGTGATCTGGTCGTAGCGTGATACCTGAGGCCGGCTGCAGTCCTAGTTGATCCAGTAATGTTACATTCTTGAAGCCTGGGGAGTATAAATATATGCAACTAGCTATTAAAGTGGCAGTAGGCAGCATATTTTTGGCATCATCGGGCAAACAATTCCATAATAACCTTTCGGCATATTGTAATTCAAGTGTTCGGAGAGATAACTAGACTTCTGCACCTCCTCATGGCTGTTTTCAGGCTTTAAAAAATCTAGAGACTTTGACCAATCACAGGTAATTTCAGAGAGAGAGTGTTCCTATTGGCTGTTCTCCGGTCATGTGACCAGAACTTGGCATTCCTTCAACAGATTTCACAATAGCGGCCGCGTCACAAACTTACTCATTTTACAACTAAACCGTGCACTACAAGATGATTCTGAAAACATTTGAGGCGAGAAATAGGCATTAACGTAACAGAATATTGATTCATATTTGATCAGCGCTGCCTAGTTTGACAGTTCGGTCGGAGTTCGTGAGTAATTGACAGCAGGCTCTCATAGACAGATGGACAGCAGACTTCAGATCAGCTCTGACTGCTTGTTTCCCTCCGGTCTGTGAAATCTTGCCGATGCCGTTAAGAGCACCGGAGGATACAGAGGAACATGATTTTTTTCAGGTTAACTGTTTCATGTACCACTGTTACGATATTGCGACCGTTTCATAAAAATAACTTTCTTGAATCATATTTGCTCCAATCTCATCTACTCCAGCTTTAAGCTCTTGAATAACTGTGCAATAACACAGCAATACTGTAAAAAAACAATGTGGATGTCTGCTGTTTGAACAGGTGGTCGAGCTCTCACACAAAAACACATAGACTCACATCATGAATGAGATTCCCATTATCCCACCTCTATTGTTAGATGTTTCACAGTTCACCCAAATAGCTTCTTCTGCTACGATAACACTACTGATTAATGTGAGCAAATCTCTCCTGGGAGCATGACTCCACTCCAGGTGACCCCTTCCAAGAGGTTGTAAATGGTTTTGTTGGAGAACCAATAGCTGTGGTAACGTCGTAAGCAGATGTTTAGCAGATTTCCCTGCTTTTATGAAGATTGCTACATTTGGACATTAAGGACCCTTTCTCAAACTGCTCTCCCTCACTAGCACTTAACTACGGAGTATCTCTCCACATGAAACCACCGTCACAGCTGTGGATTGTTAAGGGGTGGGTATAAATAAACAAGTAAATTGTGGGATACACTCACCGCTCTCAGGAAACATCCATTACCACGGATACTGATAGACGCCTTGCTTCTGTTCCTGTCAGCTCCTGAGCCCAGCTGTTGTGTAATATGTTGTTTTTGCTGTTTCCCTGCAAATGAAGAATGTCTCCAAAACACTGAAGGTATGTTGTAAACTTTTTAAATGCATGCATAATAACCTTGACCCCTGGTACAGAACTACAAAACTGATGGTTGCACGTAAATTAGGGAGGCAATAAGCTGGATCAGTGCAGAAATGGTTTACATTGGGATGATGGTTTAATGTGAATGAATACAAACTAAACAGAGACAGGAGTATAGGAGAAGCCTAGAGCAATAAAGGAAGGAATATTTCTGTAGTTCTATAAAAGACAAGAAAGGTATAAAGGACAAGGAGAGAATTAAAAAAAATGAAACCTGCTCTCATTCAGCAGCACAGGTTGCCCAGGGACGTGCATGAAATGCTCGAATTCTTATGTACTTCACTACCTTACTAGTAGAGGAGATGTTCAGAAGTGTTATATATTCTTGTAAATATCTCCTTACTTACGCACCCTCACTCTTCTTTTCTGTTCTCCCCCATACTGTTTTTGTTAGTTCCTCTAGTTTCCCCTCCTCTGACTCACTTTATTGCTCCACTTTCCTCCCCAACAAGGATTTACAGGATTATTCTGCACCCACAGCCTCAATGTGGCAAAACCAAGCCTCCAGGAACAGCTTTGGGCTGTGAGGTGATTTTGGCAGCATCATGTGACAGGACAAAAAAAAAACCTTTTACCCATACACAATTGTTAGAAAAGGAGCGGCTGTAAAACAGTTCATACTTTTTTTCCCGAACATCGCAAATACAGCAACATGATTGTACAATGACAATTTGATCCATTTGGTCCAATAAAAGGAGGTCAGACGGAGTAATGTGAATGCTCACAGTGGGCTTGGCCGGAGAATGACTAGTACACAATCTCTATGGGTAAAAAATGTTGAAGCCTAAACATTTTCGTGCATGTGCCCAGTGGTGTTCAGTTCCTCTAGTACATCAGTGGGCAAAACCTACACAGGAACAGGAAACATAGTTTTTGATCATTTGGTTTCGTTTGGTGTGATTCTATTTGTTTTGTTTTTTTATTGGTTGCTGTTTGGCATCCTCTTAGTGTGCCAAACATGCATCCCCCACTAAAAACCACTGATCCACACCAGAAAAGAGCAGCAGGATGCGAAGGGTGCACACAGAGCTGACAAGAGCAGAGCAACAGATGGGAAGTCCGGGAGGAGGGAACCCAGGAGACAGCTTGTAACAGGTGACTGACACACTGACAAAGGCGGTAGCCCAAGGGGCTGAAAGGCAAGTGCTACCTAACATACCATATTGACTAGATATGCTGCACTTCTGACTTCTCTCCCTCTCTCTTTGTTCCGGAGATGGCGTAGGAGAAGGCATCGACAGCAGCCGCCAATCCTTAGCTCAGCTGGAGTGGCATTGGGGATCCACCCCCACAAGGAAACAAAGACAGAAGAAGAAGATCGCTTCACTTAATGGGAGATCTATCAAAAATAAACATCCATAAACAACTAAAATATAAATCTAACACATAGATAATCCCAGCGTTTTATCATCGTGTCCGGTTAACTATTTTTATCTCCAAATAAAATGTGATTATTGTTCCATAAAGGTGCTTGAGGGGTTTTGAATATGTGTATTATCCTTTCATTTCTGTGCTAAGGGCTCTAAAGCATGCACAAATAATCCCAAGCTTAAAGGGCAGCGTTGTTTTGTAGATCTGTGCAACTGGAATTAATCAGATATGAGGCCATGTTAAAACACAACTATAAAAACGTTTTTCCCAAAGGCGATTTTTTCTAAGTGTTTTGAAGAGGTAACTCCATTCCACACAATCAAACACTTTGGCAGCATGTAATGACAAATCAATTGTTGCAAAAACAGAGTCATATACAAAGTATTGTAAATGTACCTGTCTTCTAATAGTATCAACTATTTGGGATAAAGCCAGATGGTCCATGAAGATTATGCTTCCAATGACCAATCACAAACGGTTTGCGAGAACCTTTGCTGCTAGAATCTTTTGGTCACACTTAAAGGCAGGGTTGACGATGTTCTCCAGTATACACTATTTGTTATATTGGTTGAAATGGTCTTTACACCTCGACAGTGATCCATTACTTATGAGCTCTGAAAAAGGACCGTAAAAGAGCCGTCATCTGTAGCTGCTGTAATCCTGTAAAAACGTCTATCACCCCCACTTCGCGGTCTGCTTGGAAAGAACCAATCAGATGCCTCCCTGCCTCCCTGCTCATACTCTACCCTTGCATGCTCATTCACTGTGAATGAGAGATATAATCACTGCGTGCCTGGAATGTGATAGGGAGCCAGATTCAAATGCATCATTATATACCTCAAGCAATAAAAGACAAATAATATCTTCAAACGTTCTAATTGAAAGGCCATCTAACCTGAGGCATACGTTTATTCGCCTGAGGAATTCCAGCGTAGTTTAAAGAGGACTGCATACCGGACAGCATACCATGACAAAGCATCAATATTTGACGCCCTAGAAATGCGAAACGGGCTGGCTGAGCACACAACCATGGGGGGCTCCGATGTTAAACACTTGAGTGGAGGAGGTGTGACCTGTGTGTCTGTTTGTGAGGAAGTCCAATATCTAGTTGCAGAGTGTTGCCCAGAGTACTACGTTTGTCAGTTTGTAAGTTTATCCCTTTCATGGGGCTGATTGTGTTAAATACTGAGCTAAAATCGCTAAACAGCATTCTGATGTAGGTGTTGTTATTTCAACGTGTGAGGGCTGATTGAAGGGTAGTGGAGATGGCATCCTCTGTGGATCTGTTGGTTCTGAATGCAAACTGTTGAAGATTCAGGCTGGCTTGGATGTTGCTTTTGATGGGCTGGAGCACTTTATCAGAAAGCAGTTCATCAGAATAGTGGTGAGTAGTTGTTGTTTACACTGCAGACTTTTCAGGGATTGGGACGATGGTGGCTGTCTTGATGCAGGTGGGAACACTCTCCTATGACAGTGATCTGTTGAAAATGTCAGTAATGGCAAAGTCTAGCTTGGCATGTGTTTGTAGAACACCACTAGGGATGTTATCAGGCCCAGCAGCTTAACTCACATTCACTCTCAGCAGGGTTCCTCTCACAGCTGCTGTGGATACTGAGAGTGGTACTCTGGAGGCGGGGGAGGCGTGACAGCTCAGTCTTCGTTGAAGAGATCAACGTGAGCACAGAAGATGGCGAGCTCATCCGGCAATGTGGTCTCACACATGATGGAGGCGCGCCTGCTTTTCGAGCCTTTTTCCACAATGACAACATGATGATAACTAAATAAAATAACCATTGGTTAAAAAAAAAAAATAAATAAATAAAAAAGTAAGATAAAGTGTGGTATGTGATAACATTTTGTATTAGAAAATAAAGAATAATGTGAAATGTGGGCAAATTACTAATCTAACTATATAACTATAAAGCAAAGAATCTGTCTGTCTGTTTGTCTTCCTCATGTGTTTTTCATATATCTCAAGAACCGTTCATCCGATCCTATTGACTTCACAATTGGCGGGTGTATTGCTGGGGACCCAAGGGCGTGCAGTGTCGAATTTGGTGCAATTTGGATACGTAACACGTTTAATATTATAAAACTGAGTAAACAAGCATACAGCGTTCGGTGTAGCTATGGGGGCGGGGCTTCAAGGCTCTGCAGACTGAGACGAGCATATCGTCCACAGCACGAGCTC
>CAKALG010031396.1:0-12044 GCA_916700815.1 Helicolenus hilgendorfi | reverse complement strand
GTAGAGAGAGAGGACCAACGTGGCGGAGCGCGGAGTCAACAGAGAGACACGGTGGTGTGTGGTGGATGTGTCTGCAGCTGGACGGAGACTCACTACCACACTTTATCCCTGCTGGTATTGTTGTGCGACTACAAGGACGCTTTATAAAGAAGGTGCAGACTGGTGAATAGGGACATAGAACAGGATGATGACTGAATTGTACACCGATTGTTGTTTTGTATATGGGTTTTTGTATGTGTATATGTGTATGTATGTATGTATATATGTATACAGTATACATATGTGTATACATATACACATAGATTTTATTGTATTTTATTGTTTTTAATTTTATTTTTGTATATTCTTTTTACTTATTTATCTATTTTTCGTATATAATGTTTTTTTCCTGTATCTATACTGGCTTACTTTATATTAATATTAGGTCTGTTAAGTTCCTTTTTACCGAGAATTATTGGGGACGTTTGTGAATGTTTGTTCTGTTGTTTCAAAATGAACAAACAATAAATATAATATTGTAAAAAAAGAAGGTGCAGACTGGTGCACGTAGTTATTTGTGTCATTGTGTACATTATCTGTAATTTCTTGATACATTTAAGAAGAACCAGACTGAAGTTTGGCATTTTTTTTGCTTAAAAATGTAAGTTTTAACAGCCATTGTTTCAACATTACGGTGCTTGAGAATGACACTGGATCCCAATTAACTCTGTTAGTTTTCAGTCAGATGCAGCTCAAAGAGCCCTTGTAGGAAATTCTAGAAATACCAGCACTATGATCATGATAAATATTGGAAAATCAAACAGGGAGCACATACAAACAAATACATATCTTTTTGCTGTAGAAGCTATCAAGTTATTGAGGACCACAAGAGTTACGTAAATAGTAATGAAGCATTTAAATAATTAATAATTAAGTGTACAATAAAAATAACCATTCATAAATTTGTTTACAAATTGATTCATTAATCTATGAATAAATGGACTAAATTACATTATTTGACATTTTAATGGGCAATGAAAAGAAGAATTATCAAAAGAATTTACAAATTAAATATTATTCCATCAATAAAAAGTTAAAATTAGAAAAGGATTTACAAAAACAACGTAAAACAGTCAATAAGTACATCATTAAAAAATACATTAATGAATTCATAAATAAATAATGGAATTTTATCTTATGTATTTAGCGAATGCAAAGTCCTTGAGCCACAAGGTAATGGAATTTAAAATTCCAATTGAAAATGCAGTTTAAAAAGAATAATAATTTGATTCACAAATTGAATTAAGAATACAGGTTTTAGTCATTTAAAGGGGCAATTTCTTTTCCCATTTGCATTAGCATTTCCCTGCTGCTTAAATGATGTACTTATTGACTGTTGACTTTTATAGTGTTTTTGTAAATCCCTTTTATTTAATTTGTAAATTATTTTTATTGCCCATTAAAATGTCAAATAATTAATTACTTTGCAATTTAGTCCATTTATTCATAGATTAATAAATCAATTTGTAAACAAATGTATTAATGGCTATTTTATTGTACAATTAGTTATCAATCAATTAAATTATTTATTACTATTTATTACAGGGCTGTGTTGAATACTCGATAATGATTAGTCAATCACGTTCTGCGGTCTCTAATTTCTCTATAACAGACTGTTGCTATGTATAACAGACTGTTGCTATGTATAACAGACCGTTGCTATGGGCGCAGTTCAGATGTCGGACTCTGGCTGACCGTTTTTGTGTCACAATTTTGATTACCTCAGTAAGTAGCCGTGTAATAAGCGGGATAATGTACAGCTAGCGGGTCATTGTTGTGAAAGAATCCCCTTTAGGGCAATGACACTAACAAGTATACTACTAGTAAATTGATATTAGTATACTTACTACATAAAGTATACTTCGGCGAAATATACTTGAATTTTACTTAAGTATACTTCATAAAATAAACTTGAAGTATACTACTTTTTCGTAAGGGATCAAGTCCTGGCTGTCCAAACTTTGCACCAGCAATGAAACACGCGGTACATTCAGCTGCATTGCCAAGAAAACTGATATTCATTGAAACAGATTCTCAAGCGAGTTTTAGGCCCTAAGGGTTTGACTTTCATACTGAAAGTGAACTGCCTGCCAAGAGGGAAGTAATCACTGTCAACACACTGATGATGACTTTTGATGCCTGGAAGGAAAGACAAATTCTTCAATCTAAAACTATGAAGATTTTCAGTAATGTAAAGTAAAATAATTGTGCAGTTAATGAGCAAAAACGTGTAACTCACTCCACGCCAAGAACCCTTTCCGCTAAAGCGCCATGGCACAGTTAACACGGTCTCTATTTACAGCCAATTTGGTAGAGTGTACGCATTGCACTTTTGAATGCGAACCATGTGTACTCTTGGCAGTTGAGCAGAAAGGTTGTGTCCTCAGCCCTAAAGGGACTTCAGAATAGTAAACAATACAAGCTATACAAAAAACACAGCAAAACTATGTCAAATATAACATTCATTATTTCAGTAACACTGTTGGATGAAAAATAAAGTGCAACATGGTTGAAAGTATACTGAGTAAATATGATTAACGATTTCAGTTTTTACTTCAATAGCATAATCACATTGGGTTTACAAGTATACACAGTCATGTGATTAAACAGTAATTAATACAATAATTAATTTAGCTTTAACTTTATTTGACTGTATAAACACCAAGATGTTTATAATTCAGTTAAGCACTCATAGAAAAATAATCACTATGTACAAAACTCTATTTCACACATTGATGATTAAGTGTAAGAAAAGCACTTATGGTAGTTTGCATGGTGATGGTCAAGCATTCCCAAAGACGATCACTTGTACAATGTTTGGTAGCACAAATGATTCACGTGAAATATATTCATTTTCACAGGCAGGATGCTTTAGCATTTAAGCTGGAGACAAACCTGAAGAAGACTAATAACCAGGAAGTTAGCATCGCCCTGGTTCCCTCTACAACAAGCCAATGGGATTTTTCCATTTGGTTTTGGATTATTGCAGAAAATAAGCTCTGTGGCAAACCAACGTTTATAATAGTTACGCATTTTGTTCAGCAAGATAATCTTCACAAATAAACACCACTTGTATGATTTTTGAAGTGTGAATGCAATCGCCAGAAGTAAAAAGCTATTGTAGGCTATAAACTAACTACACCATGGTCCCATGAGCAGGAGTAAACACAACCAGGCTGTACAGGCGGACGAGTTGGCGTGATGACGTTTAATAGTCTCATTTAGCCACTTGTTAGCAACCGCCTTTTTTAAGACACGTAAAAGCTTCAAAATTCATGAGTGGGGTATTTATTGACAAATTTAATATCATAGAACAAACGTTAAAATCTCTTCAGCTTGTGTTAACCTCAGACCTTATTTCATTCATCTAACTAGAAACCCATTGACTTCCAGATGAGGGAACCAGAAGTGCTAAAATGCTAACTCATTTCTGTGATTTAGGCCTCTCTCTATAACGGACGTAATAACAGTCTTCCACCAATATACACCATTTTTAGTGTAGCAATCTGAAAGACCACATTTGTATACTGTAATTAATGACTACTGTCAACACAATGATTACAGCTGCAGAGTCCATCCAATATCCTGCAAAAACAAATGATCGTGTAATTATATCAAAACATATACATTTTTGATTGTTCATTTACACTATGTGACCATTTAAAAAAAGGACAAAGTGGGTAAGTTTATTACGTATAGTTTATCAGTTGTTCTGTACCGTTATTGTTATGCATTGAATATAATATATATATAATATAATTTAATATCCGTAAAATATGTCACTTAGTCAGTGGTTGTCAGTTTACGCAATGATACCACTGGCATATAACTGAATGAGGTCCATAGTTGATGCTAATGGAGGCTCTGAACCACAAAATAACCTCTTTGTCTTGAAAGTAAGCCATATTTGCCAGGGGTCCCTTAAGGAAAAAGGTTGGGAACCACTGAACTACTCTGCAGCAAGAAGTTAAATAAACTTTGGAAGAGTCTGGCTAACTTCCGTTAGGTTGTGGGTGAAACCTGCTGGCTTATAAAAGTACACTGGTTCACCTAGGGTTGCGAATCAAAGAATTCTCTATTAACCTTTGTTCAGGGCTCCTATAAATTCACATTGCTGGTTGGATAATGAAATTTCATTGCTGGTTAATGGCAGCAGCAAGACTTTACATTCAATGTGCCGCAAAAGAATTGAAAGATTGACTTATAGCAGCTAAGAGATACATAGACCTGTAGAGTTGAGTGTTGGTTCTCAATGTTCTCTACTCTCTCTCATAACAGGAAGTCCTTTTATTCAATGGTAATATGAATGCACCACTTACTGCAGGTTTAACTAAACTTAGATATTCAAATTCACGAGAACTTGTTGTGATTAGTCATGATGTCCAGGCCACCACACTAGCCACTACATGTGTCCACCCTTTTCGAGACTGATGGATTTAATGTGCTACTTCTTTCCCTAAATGTGTAGGGAACTAACTTACAAACTGATGGTGAGGCTTCATTTCATCCCAAGATGGAAGAGTTTCCTGTATGGTCCTGGTCCACCCCACAGGCCCCTGACGTAAGAAAAATAAAGAGCATTAATAAAATGTGGTATGATTTAATACTACCAACTGTTAACATGTTGTTAATGAACTTAATACACACCGTAGAAGCCCATGCCAGTAGAGGTGAGGCATCACATCAGCTTTCATGTGGTACATGATTCTTCTTTCTTTGGCTTGGTTGATGGGAAATGTTTCCAGTGGTTGTCCGTTGTAATCAAACTCTGCCAGAATCACCGTGTTGTAGCTGGTAACCAACGGACACGAGGTGTAGCCATCATACTGTAAACGAGGAGGTTACTTATTGTACATTTTTCAACAGCGGTACTTCCAACAGAGAAATTATGACATATTTCAAAATCCAAAAGATGAATCATGGATGATGTTTGTGTGTCACTTACCGTCCTATCTGGCTTCTCATTTTTCAGGACTTTGCTGATGGTTCTGTTCAAAATGGCGGTCTGTGCAGCTGAGAATGAGAAAACAAATGGTATGTTTTTAAAACGTTCTTAAAATGAGCATAATATGTCCCCTTTAAAGTTTGACATTTGGTGTCGTAATATAAAATTCAATGTGTGTATTCATTATCCACTCACTATGTGTGAACCGAGAGGCTGAGATGCCCTAACGAAAGCAATCAAAGCAAATTTGGTCTACATTCTACCTAAATCATTTTTCATATTTTTATTAAGTTTGTTAAGGCAACACTTCCTTCTATTGGATGTGACAGCCGTTTGGTTTTAAGTTAAACTGATGCATGTAAGACATTTAATCACTATGAGGCTCACTGAAGGAGGGCATCATTGAGTTATCTTGCCATGAAGTAAATAAATAAAAAACAAGCAGGCCACAAAAATCATCAAGATTCACCCTGCGGGGATCATGAATATCGGTGCCACATGTTACAGCCATCACACAATAATTGTTGAGATTTTTCCCTCTGGATTAGAGTTGATCTAAGAACAGATAGATGTACTGATTGACAGTTGCTCATGTGGCTAAAAACACCAACATCCTCCACATTGAAAAAAACCCAACAGCATTTAGAATGACATACCTCGCATTAAAACACTGAATGTCAACATGGTGAACATGACTAAGCTAAATTCTTTACTGCAGTCAGATTAAAGTTGTGCGGGAAGTGATAAACAATGATTATCATCAGTACTGTGAAGTTGCCAGAAACTTTCCATCAGTTAACAGGAAACAAACACAGGGAATTGGAATTAGCAAGGCACAAACTTTTTCTCCATTGTGCAATCAGGGTTAGGTCAGATTGCTTTGTTATAGTGTTACATTCAGATCATATTACCCTTACAAAAACAGCACTAGGTCAAACAACAGTATTGTGTGTATTCTTCTATTCTCTGTGTGGGATGCTGTTTCTTTTGTGTACGTTTTTGTTGCAGCTGTTTTTTAAATCAATTAAGTCACCATTAACAAAACTAGCAACCTGAGAGAAGTAACTTACTTTGATTTACTATAGGTCTTTGTTGCATACTCGATCCTGATTTGTCACTCATGGCGTTCTACAGTCTGTTATTTCTTTATAGCAGACTGTTGCTATGTATAACAGACAATATAACACACAAGTTATCATGAAAAAAAAGTTTCCTAATTTTAAAATTGCTATATTTTAAAGATATAATCAAAATGTAATCAACTAATCATGGACAATGTAACTATAATCTAATTGCACATTTTTTTAAATGTAATCTGGGTTGATTATAGTTTTCGTAATCTGATTATGTAGCCCTGATTACAAGTAATCTGTTAGTACCCAACCCGGTGTACAGTACAAGTACTCAGGAAAGCACCTCTCAAATTACAAAAAAACCCTCAAGCAGTTAACAAGAAATATTCATGCATGAATTGTATGAAGCAATAGATTACATTCCAGGGTTGCATCGATGCAATGTCCAAACTATTACACAATACTTACCGACAGCAGCGCCTGTTTTGGCTGTTGGCAGGCTGGTGCAGTCTCCGATCCCAAACACATTTGGATACCTGTTATGTTGGAGGTTGTCTTTGTTGACGTCCAACCAGCCAGCCTCATTCGCCAGTGGACCGCCTTTAATCACCAAACTGGGTCCCATTGGTGGCGTGACATGAAGCATTTCATACTAATAAAGAGAAGCAGCAAAGTTTAAGAGTTATTCACAGGAGTCTCTTTTTCGAATTTGGCATATATTTAGATGCAAAGGGAGAAACAATGTATAGTGTATTAGGTTGTTTATAAAATCCAGGCACAATTTTTTTTAAGGATTGTATGAAGTAGGGTTGTATGAGGTATTTATCCAAAGTAGGTGTATTACCTACAGTAGATGGCGGTCGGCACACCCCCAGTTTGGAGAAACAGACAGGAGTACCGACACTGGAGCAAAGCAATGTACTGCTGTGGACGGGGACGGCAGAAAAAGACGTATTTTAGCCACCTGAAAAAATCTGTATCCGTTTAAGTGTGCACTATATTCAAAATATTTTCACTGCTTTATCTTGCCGTCAGGCAGCCCTTTCCTTCTCCTTTCCAACAGGCAACTGAACTAAGACTTATCTATGCTTTCTCCAAAACCAGCAGGCTCAGAAAACAGTGCAGATATGTAGATAAGTTTCACTTTCAGTACAGTTCGATGTCGGAAAAAATTCTGAATATAGCATAGACTTAAACAGATATCATTTTTTTCAGGGTGAGCTTTTCTTTTAGGTGGCTAAAACACGTTTTTCTGCTGTCCCCGTCCACAGCAGTACAGTGCTTTGCCCTGTTGTCGGTACTCTTGTCTGTTTCTCGACGCTGGGGGCACGCAGGCCGTCATCTACTGTAGGTAATACCCCTACTGTGGATGGAAGTACCTCATACAACCCTACTTAAAAAAAAAAAAATGGTAAATGGACTTGTATTTATATAGCGCTTTTCTAGTCTTCCGACCACTCAAAGCGCTTTACACTACATGTCAGTATTCGCCCATTAACACACTGATGGCAGAGGCTGCTAAGGTACCAACTTTGCCCATCAGGATCTAATCTAAATACTCATTCACACACCGATGGCTATGCCTTCGGAAGCAATTTGGGGTTAAGTGTCTTGCTCAAGGACACATCGACAGTGACCCAGAGCAGTCGGGGATCAAACCACCGACCTTCAGATTGGTGGACAACTTGCTCAACCCTCTGAGCCACAGCCGCCCCTTTAAAGAGGAAGGAAATTACAGCGCATGGTGGAGTAGGACATGTGTCCTGTGTACAAAGCAGTTAATACTATACTACTATGTGGAAGCTTCTGTTGAGGTACAGTAACACAGTTACCTTAATCACGTTGGTTTCGCCTGGTTTGTCAAGATTTTCAAACACAGCTTCTTGCTTGTCCGCCCGCACTTCAATCAGGTTTTGCCTCAGATTCACTTGAAGGTCACGCTGTTTCACAATCTCCCACAATGAGTCAGCATACTTCTTGATCCCAAAGAGCACAGGCAGCGATGTGTTGTATATTATTTTAGCCTTTGCCCTTTTTCCTGTCTTGGATAGCAACATAAAAACATGTTCATTTACTTTGCAGAACCACACCTAGATAGTTTCAACATTATTATTGTGTTCAGAAATGAAAGTACCTTTCTGAGAAAGGCGTCTGACAGATACATGATCTTCTGTGGAGCTCCGGCACATTTCACTGGAGTATTTGGGAACGTGAACACAGCGTTGCCCTCTTTGAAATCCTGCAGTGCTTTCCATGTTTTCTCCACAGTTTGGACCGAGTAGTTTGACCCGATCTTTGGATGTTCAAATCCTTCGGGCAGTCCTTTAATCTACATATAAGAAGAGTGTAAGTTTCCTGGGATGTAGTTGAATTCAGATACAATGGCACAAGTTTACTATGAATGAACAAAGCATTACTTCACCTTCTCATAATGGAGTTGTAAACCAAGAGCCACGATCAAATACTCATAGGAGATCTGCAATGTGAAAGGAAGTATAAGTAGGGCACATAGATCATCATCATTTAAAAATAATCTGCTTCATATTAGGGCTGTCAAAGTTGCCGCAATAATAACGCGTTAATCCAAATTCGTTTTAACGCCACTAATTTCTTGTTGTTCATAAGAGTATAAAATACTTGACAAATCTCCCTTTAAGGTACATTTTGAACAGATAAAAAATGTGCGATTAATTTGCAATTAATCGTGATTAAATATGGAGAATCATACAATTAATTGCGATTAAATGTTTGAATCGATTGACAGCCCTAATTCATTTATAATACAAACTACCACTCAACGGAAGCCAGTAGATGACACACTTCAATATACAGTACATACTGCCAGATTAAAGCAAACATACTTCAGTCCCATCGTCTGTGCGGACAGTATTTGTGTCCGGGTTTATTTCCTGAACTTTAGATTTCACCCACTTCACTCCAGAGGGCATAACACTGGCAGTGGAACGACCTGATGAGGCTACAGTTTTTGCACCAGCACCAACCAGGGTCCATATTGGCTGATAGTAGTGCATCTGAAAAATAGAAAAGTTATTAGACATCATGGGCCGTATTACAAAAACGTTTTAACTTGCAGATCCTATCTTAGCTATTGGTAACCATGGCAATTAGGGTTACTAATTCAGGAAAACTAATTCAGGAAAAAAGCCATTACAGATGAACAGTTCCTATCCTAAGTTAAGATAGGAAAAGTGTTTACACAAGTATCCCAACTTGCAAATCTTAAATTAACTCTCCTAACTTTAGCATAATCGTCAAACTGTCCTAACTTTCACTTTCCACCACTTTTCTTAAAGGGCTGCCTTCCTCTTCGCATCACTTGTCAGTGTACTTCTCAGTGTAATTCTTTTTGATAGCACCATCTGGTTAGACGCCAGATACGGTGGTGTCTGCTATTTTAGCCCACTCTCTTTCTTTTATCAAAAGAGTTAGTCATGTTGTACATTTCCCAAAAACATCTTTAGCAATTGGATTGTTGGGTTGAGTATTTAGAATTTCCTAACCCGAGATTAGAGATGCACTGACACCGATACCGGATCGGATATCGGCCCGATACTAACTCAAATGACTCTATCTATTCAATTCAATTCTGTTTACATTATATACTACATACAATATACTGGAATTTTAATTCTTGTTTAAGTTTCACCAGTTTGTAGCTGCATTAAAAAGATTTACACTTGAATCATAATTCCTGTTAAATTTTGAAGATTACCAAGTTGCTGGTGTACGATTCTTTTTAATTTGAATAATAAAAAAAACAATTCATTCGATTTATATCTAGGTATTTACTGTATTTGTTACATTTTGTTTTACAAGTTAGGAAAGCGATGTTTAAGTTAAGCCTGATGTTGCCTTACACATAAAAAAATAAACCCAGTCACTTCCACACAGTGAGGAGTACAGCTTATTAATTAAACACTGATATCAGACCGGTACTCGGTGTCGGAACTGAAAAGGTCGGATCGGTGCATCCCCGCCTGAGATAAGGAAGGATTCCTCAAGTTATTCAGGATTTGCTTCTGTAATACCAAATTGGGAAAAATCCTGTCTTAGACTCTTTCTATCTTAACTTAAGACTTAAGATAGGAAGTTTCTGTAATACGGAGGACATTGAGAAATACTCTGTTTGTATGTTTCTGAGGGAGTGAAACATAAAAATGCTAACATGAATATATTGGACTGGATCCTTGCCTCGCTGGGCTCCACAACGGCCACGTTCTCAGCCCCCATCAGCCTCTTCATCCTTGCACTCATTGAAATGCCCCCACTTCCTCCTCCGAGGACAAGCATTTTGTAGTGCTGTTTGGCAAAGGCACAGCTGCTCGTGTGAAAATGAGAGATAGCAATGCCGGAGGAGTGGCACTGCCTCAGATGACGCAATGCAGCCATTCTGTGTCTGAAAGAATAAAATGTCACTTTGGATTGGCAATAAAATCAGTTATGCTGTCTGTCTGACAGGGTTGCAATTTGTACCAGCTACCAGCTGGTACAATGTGCAAATAAAAACTATTGGTAATGTATTGATTGGCTGCTAGGTTTCTGGATCCACCAGCCTCAGTGGCAGGTCGACAAAAAAAGTTCATTTCCAACCCTAATGTTCAAAATCTTTCAACAACTTGCACTTCCTATTTGGCTGCTCCACATTTACATTTGTGGACTATCAGGAGGTAAAGTAACTAGCTTTGCATTTATTATCACAGTAATGACCACTGTAAATAATCCAAGTGGGAAGTAGATTTTAGACTTAAATATTACATTATTAATATTATGTCATTTAATGTTTAGTGTTCTGACATGCACTATAATGACAACAAGATCATGAATTTGAACAAAACACACATACACACACAACAGAATATCTTTTTTAAGGTGACTTGAATGAACATATTGTGGAGTAAATGTTACCATAATAAGAGCACCTGCTGTAGCTTGAGAGAGATTATATAACTTTGACATTCAGTCTCTGCTCTAGTTTGACAGAAGCCAGAGACCCTTATATCACTAGCACGAGTTACTAATACCGTTACTATAATGGTTATATATATTAGTGCTGTTCTGTGCAGCCTAACCTGAGCTGAACCGTTGCTGCTGCATGCTGCGTAGTCAGAGTCTCAGCTCTGTGAAACTAGACCAGACATGTGTGATTCTTACCTTGACCAGCTGCTGTTCTCCTCACGTTTAGTAACCGTCTGTCTGACCGTCAATTCAGATTAAAATCCGGGAGAATTAAGTCCGAACTCACTGCGACTCGGCAAAGACAGCAGGACTTGTTCTCCTCCTCGGTGTGGACCGTCACCCTGATGTGAACTGTTGAGTCTTCACCCGGAGGAATGGACTGAGGGACGGAGGGACGGTTGAAGTTCAGAACGATCGTCCCGCCTCCTCCTCCATCATCAGACCAATCACAAGAGACCAACGTGCTCTAACATGCACTAATAGGGGTCAGCATTTCACCTGAGTCCTTACTATCTAAATTTATCATTCATATATACTTAAATATATAAACTGGAAAAACAAAGTTTGGAAACTTGTGTTTGATGGATTATTTCTCTGTTGTTGCAATGCTCATTGGTATTGTATTTTACATCGTTGGAAAGCCTGTTTATTTACCCTCACAATGATGTCCAACTTGTAAGGATCATGCATTTGTCCGATGAGCAGCACAGCTGATTATGTGGGTAGCGCCCAAGAAAAATTTGCCAAAATGCTCTGCCAATGGTAAACAGTGTATTCTCCTGTTGGTATTGACTCTTGTTTTGAGTTGTTTGGTGGATTGGATGATTGAACTCTCTATCAGTAACAAGGAACAAATGAGACATATTGGCAATTTTACACTTTATTCATTTAATACACCGTCAGGAGCCTCAGTAGCGGTGGAAGATCCATACGCAGCCACAACAGCCTGGCACCTCCTCCTCATGCTGGTCACCAACCTGGTCACACGTTGCTGTGGGATGGCGTTCCAT
>CAKALG010031395.1:0-27822 GCA_916700815.1 Helicolenus hilgendorfi | reverse complement strand
GAGCGTGTCCTTTGAGAGGAGTGAGAGAGGATGCTCTACTCCACACACACACACACACACACACACACACACACACACACACACACACACACACACACACACACACACACACACACACACACACACACACACACACACACACACACACACAGCCACATTGAGAAGCAATACATTTATCTCTTTGAAGTGTGTTCTTATGCAGCGAGGAGCACCTGAAGGTCTACATGGCTTACTGACCTACAAGGACAACAGGGTGGGTACATCCTGATTGTTGCACACACTGTCTGGATCGTTTGTATCATTTGTCAAGTTCATATCATTACCCAACAGGAAAGATAGGCTCTGCTTACGTGTGTGTGTCCGTGTGGTTCAAGTGCTGCATCTGCGTATTATTCACGGTGGCAATGTGTCTGATTCTGCCTCTCCTGGCTCCACGTTTATTGTGTAAACCAGAGATTGATGCTATTTAAATTACTTCCTTTCCTTCTCATTGGACTTGCATGTATGTCAGCCTTGGAGAGTTCTTTAAGTAAGAGCTCTCTATCAGACTGAGTGACAGCACACAGTGAAGCAGAGAAGAATGCTCCTTCTATAGCTGTCCAGAGGCTCCTTTGCTAACAAGGACACTGGCTTCAAATGCATTTGTATTTATTTTTGTTTCCCCTACTCCCCCTACTTAAATAAAGTTATCATATTCAATCTTAACAGGTACAAATACAGTTTGTGGTTGTTTTTCCACTGAACCTTTTCAGTGTGCATCCAACATTTTGGATCCATGAAGACTTCATAATAAACTGCCAGTTGTGGGAAAAATATTCAGATTGTTTACTTAAGAAAAAATTGCAATACTGTGCTGAAAAAAATAAATAAAAATTAAGTCCTACAAATTCAATCTTACTTTAATGGGCAGTGTGTATCACTTGGGGGGATCCATTGGCAGAAATGTAATATAATATTAATAAGCATGTTTTCATTGCACCACCATGTTTCTACAGTAGTACTGAGGGGATAAACACTGGTTTGTGTTTGAGGGAGGTGTTGATTGTTGTTTTGTTTTTTCAGTTAGGTTAAAAACGCATTTGTCAAGTCATGATTGTCACGTGTCTTTTAGAGACGTTTGTGATGTGTTTTCCGTAGTTCTGTTAAATTGTTTCCATACATATTTTACTGAGTATACATACTTATTTTAAGCCCAACCTTGATGCTTTTGTTGTGCATTAACAATGTTGTTATACCAGCAAGGACAAACTCAGTGGGTTTGTCAAAACAGGGCCTAAACAAACACAAAATGACAGAGAATTTCTGAATCCATAATCCAGCTCAGTAATGTCTCCTGAAATGATATGTGCATTATGTTTGAATTACCTGCCACTGCAAATATACAGTAACTGTTGCTCAAGGCAGAGCAGTGTCTTTTGCAAGCTGTTGGCAGCCAGAGAGATTTTCAGCAGCATTAATGGCCTGTTAATATGTTGATCTGCTCATATCCACAAGGCATTTTCCTGCCAGAACAAATAGGCATCAAATACGGAGACTGATAGAACCCTCAAATGACAAACCCTCTTTTAGCTGTCGCCATTTATTCTCAAGACAAAATAAATGAGAGGGTTTCAATGCTGAAAACCCACAAAATGGGATAAAACCATTATGCACAATGCAGTTAAAACCTCCCTCTGTCTTTCTCTCCTCCTGTCTCCCCCCTCCTTGCTCCCTGTTTGCTCTGTGCTATCAGGGAATAAAACATATCAGAGTGTCAATGAAGCTTGTCATGAAAATGTAAATTGGATTTGGGAATTTGATTTCCATTTTACAAATTATCTGATGCTTCTAAATAATACTGAATGCAATTGAGAATTAAAGTCAGGGAACAAATAATAAACAAGCAATCGCCGTAGCCGGTACCGTGCAGTATGTAGGGTATACAGCCCTGAGTGCACATCTGGCGTCTAAATTCAGTGTGTTTCAACACAAGTTGGTGTGCTCTGACACTCCAGGGAACAAAGACAATGAAAATTCATCTTAATCTGGAGAATTCTCTCTGGCAGCCTCCCCACTCCCAGCCCTGTGGGGGACAATAATTAATCAAGCCAGCATTAAGTAGGTGGGGTGCAGGGGTAATAGATCAATTGAAAAGCTGATGATAAGAATCGATGGAAGAGATAACCTTGGCTGAGGTGCAGAGTCTGGAAGATGGGAGGAGAATGTGGAGGAGGAGGAGGGAGAGGAGGGGAGGCTCAGACGTGATGATTTGGCTCATACTTTTGGTTGTCAAAAACAAAATGTGTTAAAGCAGTTTTTTTAAAAGATAAAACCACTGCCCCAAAGCCTGAAATGCTGACCTCACCCACACACGTACATAAACACACGCCCACATTTACTTAAACTCGTGGCACTACTCGGCATTAAGTTTCGCTGTGTGGTTTTTTGGCTTTATTATCAACAGATTGCAGCTATGGGTGAGAGCAGTGGACAAATGATACATGTCCACAGCCTCCGTCCTTCCCACGGTTCCCATTCATTGTCTATGTAAGAAGCCGTGTAATGCATTCTGGTAGCGTGGTGGCGCAATTTGAGAGATGGGGCGTTACGTTGGCCACTCCTCATTTGCATAAAGTTGAGTTCTGGGCTATTTTATACAAATCATGGGCGTCTGGCGTGACTCACCTCCTCTGGAAACTCCCTGAAAACTTTTAAAATAACCGTTGTCAATCCAAAATAAAGACAGATTCAGCAACTGCACGGTTTATTTCTCGCATGAAATGTTTTCAGAAACACATTTTGGTGGTATACTGTATTTTCATCATATACGAGAAGAAAGTTTATAAAAGAGTTGCCGTGTTGGTTCCACTTTGAAAGCTGGGAGCAGCAGCCCAGGAGGGAAAGCGTTCGTCCAATCAGGTGCCTAGTGCCTTGTGTTTCGTTGCAGCCCATCAAGCGAGGCCATCCCTCGCAATAAAAGTCCCCCTGCATGTACCATAAGGGCGTAATCTCCTGTATGCTTCCGCCAACCAGTCAAGTTGCAGTCCAAAATGTCATCACTACAGCATTTCATCCTATTAGACATGTGTGGAACTATAATAGAATTAGCTAGCTTCATAATAAGTATATGAATTTTTGATCTATGGCTGAAAACATGTTTTGTGAGATCACAGTGACCTCTTGACCTTTAACATTTGACCATCAAAATCGAATTAGTTAATTCTTGAGTCCAAGTGGACGTTTGTGCCAAATTTGAAGAAACTCCCTAAAGGCATTCTGGAGATATCACGTTCACAAGAATGGTACGGACGGACAACCCCAAAACGCAATGTCTTCAGCCACAGCTGTCGCCGTACCGGAGCCATAAGATGCTGTACTTAAACCGGTTGGTTTTGCTGGACAAAGACCTTTAGCGCCTCCCAGGGGGTAGAGGTTAAAGCAGATAGTGAGCTGGTGGGATGGGTTACTTATAATTTTATCTGCCCTTTCGATTATATGTTTGTGGCACAGTGATCCATGATGATGGGGTGGGCAGCCTATGATTTTGGAGGATCTGTTGACAATACGCTGCACTTCAATACAAACATAATATATCCTTAAAAATGTTAGAGGAAAAATGTTGTTCTTTTTTGTTTTCTGCACGAGTGTCCAGGCTGCCGTACCAAACTTTAATAGATGTAGTGAGGATATTTTCAATGATGGCCGTATAAAACTCACTTTAAATATCTCAGCCAGGCTTTTTTGGTGAAGTGGTCTGAGTAAATATTCCATTTGAGTGTATTGCCTCAATGTATGCCAAGCAATTTAAAGGAGTCTGTGATGGGTACGTTTGGGAGATTTGGGTATGCTGTGCTTGAAATCAGTGATGAGTTCCTGGGTTTTGGATATATTGAGCAGGAGGTTGTTGTTGTGGAACCAAGTGACTGCTTGGGCTACCTGCTTCCTATAACTGTGCTCGTTGTTTTGAATATGAGACCTGTTAAGCTTGTACCATGTAGTGCCGGGAGTGTTGTGAAACCTGGAGACAGCCCCTATGCATCGCCTGCTCCAACCTGGTGTATGCCTCCAGGCAGTGCAGGGGGCCTGGTGTGCTGTTAGTTGCCAGTACTTCCTCAGGTATTGTTGGAAGGACATACCCGGGACTTCAATCAGGTTCTCTCTGAGGGCTAGAAGCTCCTATCGAGTGCAGTTAAAGATACATTCATACACAAACATACAGTACATTCACAATACAAGTACGCCACACAGGAACAGAGTGTGTACTGTCATTGCTTGCTGCCATTGCTCACTGGGTCACTTGAATAGAACGTATTCATTGTTAAAGCAATTGTTTGGTAAATATGTGTATTTGCTTTCATCCAGAGAGTTAGATGAGAAGCTTGATACCACACTTATGCCTGTTTGCTTACTGGGAGTTATGTATAGGATTATTTCTACAGAACTTCCTGTAGTCTCCACTGGTTGCCTGGCAACCTCACGATGATTACAAGCCGAGCTGGAACGCAGATTTTGCAACCTTTGGACCGAGCAAAAGTTATGATATTGTAACCCTAGTTCTATAAGCACAGGTGGAGCCCTATACTGGACTCTATGGGTAATACCCTCCTCCAATCACACGCACGCATTCGCACACTGAGATTTGCATAAACGTAGCCAGCCAATCAGGACGTGCTTACAGAAATTGTGCGTTACCCCAGTATATAAGGCAGCATTCAGCGCTACCTGGTATGCAACGCCCTCTTCAGCGAGCGGTGCAGGTGCTGCTTCCTTGCTAGAGTGCTCCACCTTTGCTTATAAAAATAGAGTTACAATATCATAACCTTCGTTCTAACTCACACAGGCTCCTACCTCTACTGAACTCTATGGGTACAATGGGTGGAGCCTGATGGATGTACACCCTGCCGTGCCACCACATGGACCTAACCACACTGATGCAGACTGGCTAAGGATTAGACACCGCAGCCTACCTACTTCTTTTTAACCTGGACCATCACAGCGGAGAAGTAAGGGTCCCTAGCCAACCCAGATAGTACGCGACTGATCTGGGTAAAGCCATGATCTAACTCTGCAGGGGTCAAAGACAAACAGTAGACAGTCAGTGGGCAATCGGCGATCGCTGAAGAGAAATGGATACCAGGCAGCGCTGAACGCTCCCTTATATACTGTGGTAACGCACATATTCGGTAGGCACAACCTGATTGGCTGGCTACGTTTATGCAAATCTCAGTGGGCAAGTTAGAACTAGCTGTTTCCCCCTGCCCCCAGTCTTTATGCTAAGCTAAGCAAACCATGTCCTGGTTGTGTGGCTTTATATTTAAAGGAAAGACATGAGAGTGGTATTGGTCTTGTCATGCAACTCTGCAAATAAGCACATTTCCCAAAATGACAAACTATTCCTTCAAGTTGTCTTGCATCAGTCACATCCTCAGGCATCATTATCAAGGGATTATCAAGTCCTGTGGCGATGAAGTGCTGAAACTGCAAGTGCAGTTTATACTCGATTTGCAGCCACAAAACTGTACAGGGTCATTTTTGTATAGTGCTTGAAGTAGAACAAAAATAAGTGTCAGTACTGATATGAAGAGGGCAGAAAAGAGCACCTGCAGCTTGTGAGAAGTGCTGTCGCACAAGAAAGTCACAGTACGCCGAAGAGTAATATGAATAAGTGCCGGCACTGCGTACCGGTGAGTACCGGCCCTCTTCGAGCACTGTTTTTGTACTAGAATTTGATAGCCATTTAAGTGACTCTTTGGGATCGCTCTTCCCATTTCAACAGTATGAGGAATGGGCTAGGCCATAGCCTGCTTCAACTTCATTGTGTATTATTTATGTTGACAGTGAGAAAACATGCTATATGTGTACTTGTATGCTGTAATAAAAGGTTTGAGGTCATTATACTGCAATGGTTGGGCTTTTGGTCAGGTCTGTCTTTCGTAAAATAATGATAAACGCTGCCACACTCCATATACTTTTGCTACATCCATCCATCTTACAACTTTGTTCTTGTACATACTGTAGGAGGTAGATTCAATGCTGTTTAGCAGCTTGTTTTTCTTTTGACTGACTCCAAACATGATCACAAATACTTGAGTTGGTGATTCTCAGCTCAGTCCTAATAGTGACAGAAGGTGGAACTAGAGATCAACTGGTGATAATGATGTGTAACCTTACTGATCTTCTTCTCCTACTCCTACTGATGTACATCTACTGGTCTTTCATCTACAACTAAGGACCATAATGCATGGAATAAAATACAAGACAGCAGCTTTCATTTCAGAGCCTCATGGTTTTGTTTGTTGTCAGATACAATCTTTATATGTTACTTGTAATTTCTCTGGCAGTTCAAAGAGTAAAAAGTTCACAGACATTATTCTGGCTCTGCAGTTTCTTCAGGATGTATTACACACACACACACACACACATACACAGTGAGAACATAATATAACAGGAACCGTATTAACACATGTGTGAGTTTCTCTCAGTACTATACCTCTTTATTTACACTGGGAAATGAAACTTGAGACAGAGAAGTGAAATGGCAACCCAGTCGCCAGACAAAATGTTGGCATTATACGTTTCTGCAAACCACGGTATGCATTCAATGTCGTCGTTTCCGAATAGGTTTCATTTCACATTTGTGAAACGCACAATGACATGTACTTAACATGTGAGATAGTTTAGGTTTAGGCAACACATCTACTTGGTTAAGGTTAGAAAACGATCATGGTTTGTGTTAAAATAATAAGGTAACAACTAAGGCTGTCAAAGTTAACGTGATAACGTGTTAATGCAAATTTGTTTTAACGCCATTCATTTCTTTAACGCATTAAGGCAACTTGCGATTGTTAGGTTGTAGCAGGCTCAGCGTGAAGATACTGGCATCATAGGAAACTAGACCGAAGGAATCGATTGGTACCAACCATGTCATACTAGCTTGTCAAGAAGAAGGGTAAATAACGCTTGAAACTTGCGCTGTATTCTTGCGGGGACCCTTGATCTGACTTCAAGATATGAGAATGAAAATAGGTTCAATGGGTACCCACAAGTCTCTCCTTTACACAAATAACTATGGACTATAGCTATTAACATGTGATTAATCGCTATTAAATATTTAATCAATTGACAGTCCTTGTAACAACAATGCAACGTAACAACTTAAGTAGCATAAATAAATAACAACCGCCCTTAGCAGACTCTTACGTAGCCTTACGTAAGAAGCCTAACAAGAATATGTAAAAAGCATTAAGTCAGCGTTTACTTTTGGTTTTGGAGACGAACAACGGCCTCCTGGGTGAAAGTCCTGTGTTTGTTTGACCCAGTTACCTCCCATCCGCCCTTAGTGGACTTTCTCACTGTTTATACTCGTTATTATCCCACATAACTTTCAACATCCGCTCCATAAACTACGTTATCCGTGGTTTGCAGAAACATACAATGCCAACAGATTTTTCCTGGCGACTGGGCTGGAAGTAAATGTGGACCCACAGAGTAGGTATCTTTATTGGCTTTAATAGGACATTGCTGTCTTCCCAGACGCTTGACTGCTTCAGTAGGGGGACTGACCATCATGCGAGCAGTAAAATGAATCTGAGGCGTACTGTATCTCCATCAAACCCCAGGAGAGTCACAAAATGATCCCTGTGTTTGGTCTCCGCCTACACTATTTGTCACACTAATTATCATGCTATTTTTACGACTGTTGTGGTTTCAACCACTGACGGCTTTGCTTCAACATCCCACTTCTTGTTGTTTGTCATCTACCATGGGACGTTACAGTAAAATTAAATCTTTCAACATCAGCAGTGATGCAAAGATTGGTTGACGTATAGCAGATGGGATGTCACCAGTGGTTCCCAAACTGCGGAAACTCCAAGAAATATTTCCAGTTTTTACCTTTGGACAGAGCTCTGCTAGCTGTTTTCCCCTGCTTCCAGTATTTATGCTAAGCTAAGCAGAGTGGTATCAATCTTCTCTAATCTAAATCTCAGCAAGTGAATAAGCATATTTCCCAAAAGGTCGAACTATTCCTTTAACTATCACACAGAGACAAATCTACAGTAAGAGAGGCATCGAGTTTCCTCCCTGACAGTAACTTCAGAATGCAGCAACAAGAAGTGCTGTGTTTTGAGTAGGAGGCACAACTTTTGCTTTTTCTTTTCTAGAAACTCTTGCAGTTATTATTATCATAGCAGTCTATCAGTATTGCTCTCTGCATTCCCTTCCATACAAAAGGTTAATTGGATTCAATAACTTTGGATGACTAGTCTGGGGGATGGTGACAGACTTTAGGAAATAATTCATTGGAGCAACTCTGATGTACTATCAAATAGTCTTATGCCAATACATGGGACCAACTGAGGTGGTTTGGGCATCTGATCAAGATGCCTCCTGGACGCCTCCCTCCTCTGGGCATGTCCAACTAGTAAGAGGTCCAGGGTAGACCTAGAACACGGTGGGGAAATTATATATCTCGTCTGGCCTTGGAACACCTCAGGGTCCCCCATTAAGAGCTGGAAAACATTGCTGCGGGAGAGGGACATCTTGGATACTTTGCTTAGCCTGCTGCCCCCGCAACCCGGCCCCGGATAAGCGGAAGATAATGGATAGATGGATGGAATTTTCCCAATGCTAACATAAAGCACAACCATCTTAACCACCGGCTCCCTATATAAATTAACATATCTTGGTTCTCGTAGCTTACACATACAAAATCAATGATCAGCAACAGTCAGCCACCCCTGGGACCGAGCAGAAGACGAAAGAATGGAGCTAAGGAGGGTCAAAAAAATGCCTCAGAGGAAGAAAAGTGGGAAATATTCTGTGATGTGCACAAGGAGGACACTGATGGGCTTTATAAGCTGCATGACAAACTGCATCAATTTTGTGTTTACTCCCGCAACTACTAAAAACAAAGTCCTATTAAATCAACATAAACAAGCCTTCAGGGATGAAAAAATAAACATGTGCAAAGGGAGCTGACGAGGAAGATGCTGTGTAAAGACAATTACAGCTCTAAGGCGGAGGGTAACGTACAGCAGAGTGACTTGACAGAAGAGAGTAGTGGGACTTGAGAGGGAGATGGATAAGGCCGATACATTGGAACATGTTCTTGATGAGATCTGACACCTGTACCCCCCCCCATCCTACCCCCGCTCGACTCCAACACACCAGATGGATCTAAGCAGCTGCCTCCCACCCTGCCCTCTGTTCGCCTACCACTGATCCACAGGACCCATTTCCACCTGGGTGAAAATGATGCGTTCGACTCCACGTGGCCAACCCCTCTGGCTGGGGTACCTGTTCTGGAGATGTGTCTGGGATGTAAATGGTGATCATGTGCACATTTCAGTATGAATAGTATACAAATTCAATATGATGTCGGTATGTGTCCCATAGTCACATCACAGTGAAATCATAAAATTATTTGCATGTTCTCCTTCCCATAGAAATGATAAGCTCATGATTGAAGCTATGGGACTGTTTAACCCCAGTCCCATTGATATAAACATACATTTTCCAACATCAAGAAACACATTAATAACTTACATTAAGTTATGTTTATTTTAGGGCTGTCAATTGATGGAATATTTAATTGTGTTGCATTGTGATTGTTCATAGTTAATTGCGATTAATCGCAAACTAATCACACATTTTTTATCTGTTTACAGTGGAGTGGTACAGTGGTATGTGCTGGCAGAGAGACCAGTAACAGTATGTTAGGGGAGCTAATTAGAAACAATGAGCTGTGCAGGCTCCCCCTCTACCAGCTTAATCAGCTACTGATATTATAACAGTTTAATATACAGTAACTTTATCTGTGGAATTTCACTTCAGCACAGAGATCCATCAATCTCCAGTCAAAGAAATTAGGGCTGTCAATCGATTAAAATATTGAATCGCGATTAATCACATGATTGTCTATTCTGTAGTTAATTGCGATTAATCGCAAATTAATCAGATTTTTTCTGTTCAAAATGTACCTTAAAAGGGAGATTTGTCAAGTATTTAATTATCTTATCAACATGGGGGTGGACAAATATGCTTGCTTTATGCAAATGTATGTATTTATTTATAATTTAAAATCAATTAACAACACAAAACAATGACAAATATTGTTCAGAGACCCTCACAGTTAATGCATTTAGCATAACAAATATGCTCAAATCATAACATGGCAAACCCAAGCCCAACAGGCAATAACAGCTGTCAGTGTGCTGACTTGACTATGACTTGCCCCAAACTGCATGTGATTATCATAAAGTGGGCATGTCTGTAAAGAGGAGACTCGTGGGTACCCATAGAACCCATTTTCATTCACATATCTTGAGGTCAGAGGTCAAGGGACCCCTTTGAAAATGGCCATGCCAGTTTTTCCACACCAAAATTTAGCTTACGTTTGGAGCGTTATTTAGCCTCCTACTCGACAAGCTAGTTTCATATGTTACCAGTATCTTCACATAACACTGTACAATGGGATACATAAGTAAAATACAATTTGAATGCTGAATTAGTTGCTAATAGATGCGTCTTCAGACTGGTTTGGTGTCCGCTGCTCTCCAAGCCCCCGAGCTGGATGTCAGTGTTATAATCCAAACTTTTGCAGAGGATGCAAAGTTGTCTCTGACTAATGTGACCTGAGGACGATTTAACATTATTTACAAGGGGATTACCTTAATTCTAATTCAGTTTGTGGATATCAAAATATGATATAATCAGTTTGTAATATACTGTAGACACCCCCTCAGCACGTTGATAATGGCCACTCAGCACAAATTGTATCTGAAGTGGACTTTTTACTCCCATAGGGACAAACAGACCACAGTCCTGTCTCTATTTATGCTGCTGTATCCAAGAATGATACTCACCCACATGGAACTATGTAGCAGCTGTTTTCTTGTGGTACTTGTTTTAGTTTCCTCACAGCCATCAATGCAACTGATGAGAATTACGAACAAGCTGGAGGTCGCAGAGTGAAAAGGATTGAGGCATAACACAACATGGCATTTTCCTATTGAACAGTTCTAGTATACTTATTCATGTGACCCATTGTGGATTAAAGCAGCTTTAAATGTGCTGAACCAAATAGTAGTTGCGTGTTGTTTGAACCCTTACACTCACAGTTTGTGGCTGCTTGTAAGCAGACTTGATAACTAGCATATTCATTCTTTTCAGTCCTGGTTTGTGACTCACACTAGCGGTTCACCTCCTCTTGGTATTTAAGGTATTTAGTGAATTTCCTTTTTCGTTTCAAGGTGTACCTGGACAAAGTGCTGCTTGCACAGGTTTTATTTTTCTTATCATGTGTTCTGTATAAATGTGTAAGTAGAAAAAAAGCTTCACCTTCTGGTATTTATGTTTTAAAGGGCCAGTTCACTCAACCAGGGAGGTCATATTCTCATCATATTCTCCTATCAAAATATTATATTAAACTAGTATAAGTATTCAGTTCATTCAACAAAAAGCAGTGTAGGTAGATCAAAGAAGGCATTTAATATTTCTTCATACCTTCAACTACAAGGCCTCGTCCTTTAGACCTCCTACTCTGCCGTCCTCTTATCCTGACAATTATTGTGTAGCTCACGCTAAACACTGCAAATTAAAGTTTGCCTGGCAAGGAGCGCACATTCATCACCGAAGCTTGCTGAAACGTGCTGCGCTTTCAAGAGTGAATAATGCCAAAGCAATGATGCTGTAAGTGGATTTTCTGCCTGCTCCCCTGCATGGCACTCACATCAGAGAACCCATTTGAAGTGTTTAGTCTTGGAAACATTAATCCCTGTAATTTCAGGTCTGGTGTGCCTACTCTGTCAGGTACATTAGGGCTGCATCGGAGAACCAGTAAAACAGCGAGGAAGCCCCGGTGTTGTCCGCTAGTAATTAGAACGCCATGTGTTCATCCTTACGAGGTGAAACATCACTTGTTAAATGAAGGCCTGCCACACTTTAATTGTCTCCACTGAGGGAAAAAAAAGGAGGAAGAGTGGCAGAGAGAGAGAGAGATGAGGAGGAGAGAGAACAGGAGAGACAGAGGAGGGATTTGTGTTAGAATGATACAAATGTGGTTAGTTAAAGTAGTGAGCAGAAGGCCGGGTAGGAATTACTGTGGTGTCTGAAATGCGTCATTGTACGAATCCCTTTGAAATGGATCATGCCTCTGTTTATGTGTGTAATTACCTCCGCTAGGGAGGCTGTGTCGTCAGTTCAATTTGTTTTTTGTCTGTTTGTTTGTTAGTTAGTCAAACACTACTTAACAGGTTTTAATTGAATTTGGTGGAAAGTTAGGCCACGAGCCAATAAAGGAACAGGTGATTTGTTGTTGCTGTGGATATTTCTAGGGTTTTTGTATGTTCTTATGAGATACTGCATGACAAAAAAAAAATCTAGCAGATGCCCGAGATTGTCACTATGCACATTTTGATCCAGATGCATACATATCTGAAAATGTTCTATCTTGGATCTCAGTGATGGCAGCATATGTGCACAAGCAAATGGAGACAGGCAATCTCCCACTATGGCCTCTGCTTTCATGGGCCGACGGTATGACCCGAAGCGGTAGCCGGGTGGGGCTAACTGAAAATAATGAGCTGCGTGGGTTGTGCCCCTGCCAGCCATCTCAACTGTTGATACAGAACTATTACAGTACAGAACTTTAGCTATAAAATGACAGCTCACCACTGAGATCAATCCGCCTCCAGACAAACAATTCACCGGCATCTAATGACAGATATCTGACTGTGTGTTCAGACAGAACGCAACGCAAATTTAAGAGGTGGCCGTGATTGTGTACAAAGTCAACGGAACAATGCGGTCTGGTTCATGAGAGTTTTAAGGAGAGACTGGAGTGATTTGCCCTCGCGTCTGTCATCCTTTGTGTGTTTTATGACATACAAACTGACATTATCTAAACTTTTTCAAGAGATATTCTTATTAGACTGATCATCTCCCCCCCAAATTGATGTTTCAGGTGGGATTTAACACGTAAACACAGCAAAGGTGAAACTAGTTTCATATTTACCACATGAGCGTGCTATCAATCTTTTCATCTCAAGAACAGTTTCTTCCCTCCGGCCATCACTCTGATGAACACTTAATCAGTCATGCACTGTCAATAACCATTTAACATCAAATATCCGCTGCTTCCGTTATAGATTATAATTCTTACAGTCTTTAAAGCACGTTTTGCAAATTTTTTGATTATAATTTACAGTTTTTAATGTACATTTTTTGTGTATATCATCTGTCACTTTATGTACATATTGTAATATATACATAGCTGTTACTGTAAATATAATTACTACTCACTGTATACATTATGTACACATATTTACATGTACATAATCATCTAGTCCACGTATATCCATCCGGTATTTATTTCTTTGCACTATGTGTTGCTTACACCTTCCAGAACACTTGACTTTTATATAGACATTTTATTTTTGCTTTTTATTATTGTATTTTTTTTACTCTGTTATTTCTGTTCTGTGTAAGTACATTGAGAGAGCTGCATAAAACTGGAGTCAAATTCCACAGTATATCCTTGGCGAAATAAACCTGACAATAAAGCAAATAAGCACATCTCTGAATATGTCAAACTACTGGTTAAAAGAAGTATAAAGTGCTTACTTAATAATGTCATGACCAGTATAAGATTGCTATAATATTCCAGTGGCGACTCAGAACATATCTAAAAGAGTTCATGCAATGATGTTTATATCACATGATCTTCTCCACATTTATCTTAATATACTTATTCTATCATATAACATACGGAGAACACATGCTGCAGTGGCGTTATTGGCCATTGCCTCTAGTTAACCTTCATGAAAGTAGCCTTTTATGTAGCCTTTTTTCAATGCACGTGCTGGCTTGGCTTGACTCGGCTTGACTCAGTTTGACTCGGCGCGTGAGCCCAGCATGGCAGGGATTGCATCTCCATCTCAACAGGGTTACCCGCTTTATGGCTTTGACTAGTGATCAAAGCAGCGGCTGTAAAACACAAATTACATTTTTCTATATCCTTCACAATAAAAGCCCCCCATTATTTTGCTCCTTGTTCTCTTCCTTCCTGCAGTATTAGTAGACTCTTTTATTGAAGAATAGCCACTAACAGCTAATTCGGTAACATTTCATTTCCTATAAATTCTTCACAATAAAAGTCCCCTGTCATTTTGTTATTTAAAAGCTTTTATTTATGAAGCAGCAAAATTAGGAAATGTTGGGTTTTCATCAGGAGCAACTTTACACGACTCCTATAGAGCTGAAAGTGAAACAGTAAAATAAAGCAGATATCTAAAAGTACAGCACGCAGGAGAGAAACTAAACTTCAACTGTGATCGGCGAGACCAGTGGCGTGTATATCGGCGGTGCAACGCACCAGGGCCCAGAAGCTGTCAGGGCCCCAAATATCACATTCCTACTCCGTGGCCACACTGAATCCATTGTATGCACTTCTGTTACGTCACGTAAAACAAACCACGTAGGCTACCTATCAGCCGTGAGCTTGAGATCAGACCGGAGACGTAACCACTTATCTTCCTTTGTTTGTTCTTTTAAACAGAAAACACACGTTCAATATTGTTATATTTACTCCAAATGACACCCCAGCTCCCTGGCAATCTCCCTCCAACCAGCTTTTTGTAGTAAAATGAGGAGGTATCATATAGATAACTCCTCATTTCAACTTCACCAATCAGCCGCTCCTCGTCCATTGAGGTGGTTTCAAGGCAAGTGACAGGAATAAATTGAAACAGCTGGCCGTCTGACAAAAGTTCAGCTCAAAACGGCATGCCACTTTGCTCATGGCAGGGACATTCCAATAGAGAAGGACATGGTTCTTAAGCAGTGTTGTTAATAACTTTGCGGAGCTCAAGACCTGTAGGATAAACATCTAGTGGGTGGGTACTGGTTTCCTTTTGTTATTATGCAGTGGGTTCAGGGATTTGATTATATAGCAAAGTAATTGTTATGTCTCATATGTTGGAAAATGTGCACCTACTGAAATGTGTCTGTGATAACAGTGGGCCGCTGAGTCCAGGGCAGGCTGTTAAATTAACGGCTGCTGTCCGTGAGGCTGGTTAGCACGATGGGAGTTTCATGTTGAGCCTCTACATACAGCCTCTCACAAGCGTGCGTTTGTGTTTGTGACGAGGGCCCAAGAAATAAATCTGCCCGACGGCCAATCACAACCATGTTATGCTGCTGGGCGCGACATCACAATAACTGGCTTGAGCAGGGTCAGGCGCACTTCGGCGTGAACCCTGGATATTGTCCATCTCAGCGCGCTAAAACTGGTAATGGAAACGCAATTCACACGGCATGGTTTGACTTGACGTGGCCATAAGTGCCAATAGAAAAGCTCCTTAAATGTTTGTAACGGGTTTGTTAGGACAACACCCTCACTGCTCAAAACAAATAGTAGCCTACTTTTTGCTGCTTATAATCTAACTTTGACCTTTACCACTGATTGAGATAACTGAAATATTTCCGTGTCATCTAGCTGTAATTACTTCAATATTTTCTGGTACAAACAGGGCATGGCGACAGTGTTTGGCCAGGAAAATGGACCCATAAATACAAGGGTAGTAAACGTCACTAATGGCTGGTTTGAATATTGCAAGTCTTTTAGAGTGAGTGTGTCCTTGTGTCATATACAATTACACTCTGCAGGACCTGGATTGACTCCAAGTCTTGTTTCAACATGGATTGATGAGTCCTCCACTGACTGTGTGAGCACTCACCATAACAAAGCCCTGTTTTCTAGCACAACCCAAGGATCCTTGTGCGGTCCACAGAAGAGAACCAGAGCGCTAATTAAGAGAGGGTTAAGGTCGGCAGAGTGAAGGATTGTAATGGAGCAGCTTGACAGCGTGAATGTCTTCATTTTCCCCATATGGAAGTTTAAAAACTACCCATCCTTACCACCTGGGTGTACCTTGAGCTGTCTGAGAAGAAATGATTACCTGCTCAGAGTGTGCCACAGAGCCGTTGGGACATTTGATCATCAATTAATCCCAAAATCCCAAAAAGGTACCATTCATCAAAACCTAATAGTTATTTTGGCGATGAATAATTACACTGTAAAACAGACTGATACATGTGACCAAAGAATCAGTTTCAGCATTGCACTCTACAGTGGCCACCTCAGCCGATGATGCCACATTGGATAATAATCACAACTGGTGGAATAACATGTTATCAAGTTGAACATATATAGAGAAAAGTGTTTGGGACTATTATGTAGTATCAATGAAGCTTCTTGATCAAGGATTTCGTTTATCTTGACTAACCGACTGGTGTCGCTCTAATTATTTACAATACATTTAAAGACAGTCTGATAATAACTTTGGCCCTTGGATAAACTGGGGAACTAGTCATCTGATAAATTTCGGGGTTTCGGGGAGATCTTACATTGTCCTGTAAGTTTTGGGCAAAAACCCTCCAAAACCACCCATACGTCATTTAACACCAAATTGTTCCTGTGAAATGGTCACGGTTAGGTTTAGGCAACAAAACCACTGAGTTAGGTTTAGGAAAAACATCATGGTTGGGCTTAAAATAAGTACATAAACAAAGTAAAATACGTACATAAATGTTACATAAGTACGGAATACACATCACAACCGTCACTAACATAACTTTAAAATGACACAACAACACTTTGGGACACAAACACTGGTCCCAAATGCCGGTCTCCTGGTTGAAAGTCCTGTGTTTTGTACCCATCCACATCCCCTCCCACCCAATTTAGGCATTCTTTCTCTCATTTATTCTCTTATTCTACGTCACTAGCTCTGAGCGTAGCATATTCCCGTGGATGACTTTACATGGCAGGCAGTACAGACTAGATGGTGTGAAATAACACGCAAAAAGCAACAACGCTGTTGTTATTGCACACCAAAAACATTTACAAATTGCTATTTGGTGAGACCGGGCTGGTATAAAAATTGATTTAATGAGATTTTTAAACATCACTATTTGGGGTTTATGCAGACTGTAGTCTACACTAAAGGTGACAACCAGAGTAACAGCTATCTCATATGAATGTGTCCAACTATACTTGAGTATTAGAAAAAAAGTGTTAGAGTATTAGCATATGAAAAGACAGAAATTATTCGCATACCTGCTAAAAGTTGTGATGCAGCATAAACATTTATTTTTTTGACCAACAGCCAATGCGCTTGGTTCTTTGGTGAGGACAGTCTCTGTTAGCTGCTACATCAAGGGAGGTGCAAACACACTGGATCAGTTTTCTTGTGATTGAGAAAGGTGTAAACACGTAATGACAGCCCGTTCATCCGTGATGATCACAGCCATATCCTGATTTCTGCCCCATTCTCTTCAAGTGTGGTCACATTGGTATCAGGCCCAGGGTAGGTAGTCACAAAAAGGTTTGTGTTTTTTGAAGTGCTATTTACCACAAATGCCGTTTTTACAAAGTTTTTTTGGTTGATTGTAAGGCAAATGATCAGATGACAAATTGTCGAGTGAATTGAGTGCAGTTGGGTCAAGACCTCTTTTCTAAACTAGACATGAATACAATTCCTGTCAATCATTATTGCACTGCAGGGTACGGGTCACTCGCAGTGCTATTCTCTTTACATATATCATTAAACAATGCAGTGTGCACACATTGTGTTTTTAAAGCTCACCACAATTATCCCAGCAGCCAGTAACTGCCTTTAATAATGTCTATTACCTGCATTTTGGTTTAATAAAGTAAAAGGTTGCATTCAGGTCATATTTGCAAAGTAATTTTCAATCATATGCAGCTAATATGGCCCAATAAAACAACAATAGCAGCACCTGTGAGTTAAGTGTGGCTCAGTGGGGAGCACAAAGGGAAATAGGAGGCCCATGGGCAGAGTGTGGGAGGACCGGTGTTTCCTTGTGAAAATGCTGCAGACCTGGAGGGAACCCCACTGCGGGATATTAGCTAATCAAGCCACCGGCGGAAAGAACCAGAGTTGTGCAAAAAAAAGTAGTTTTTTCCATTTGGGCTCTTAACTGAAAGAGCTCACGTGAAATAATCTCAGTGGCAGCCAAGAGCTGGTCCAAGTGTTTCAATTTCAATCTCATTCAGCCTTGGAAATACAGGAATGTTCCTTTGTTGCTCAAGCATGTGGTTTTCATAATAAATTCTCCTTTACTTCTTTAGTTTAATCAAGGTGAAAGAAAGAGAAAAAGGACCACTACAGTAGCACTTCACAGAGGACGGAGGCCCTGCTGACCACTTCTTCTGCCCCACACTTGATACTTTGGCCAAGGAAGATCCTTCGGTAGCCTTAGCCCTCACCCTCTGTCCTCAATTATTTTTCAATATATTTATTTTTTGCACCACACCACTGTCTCCTTGTGTGCCTCTGCCATAAAAGCAATTGCTTGCTTAAGCTGTTGGATGATTGCATAAATGGAGCGCTCCTTATAATAATACAATTTATACTACAGAAAATATTATTTTGATTATCCAGAGGGAATTGTGTTTGGACTTCTCTACTGAACAGGGCTTAATGTGCTCTGGTCGTATGATTAATATCCAGCGCACTACCACTGTAGAGATGGTTTTTTTTTGGTGGGTGAGTTTTATCCAATAACATTAACACATCTAAAAGGAACAATGTGTTTCATTAAGGGGGATATATAAGCAGAAATGGAATATAAACTTAAACTTTATTAGATTCATCATATACATATAGGTACGTATGAAATTTGACCCATCCTTAGGAGCAGTGAGCTGCTGGGAAACACCCGCAGAGCAACATGGAGTTCAGTGTCTCACTCAGGGACACTTCAACATGCAGATAGTAGGAACCGCCAATCTTGCAGTTAAAGGATGACACGCTGAACCCACTAAGCTACATTTTATTATGTATGTTTTCTTTAGTGTATAATCGCCTGGAAATATGAATACTCAAGGCAGCGAGTATTTGAGATACACTACTGCTGGTGGCCAGTGGCTAACGCCGTGATGTAAACACACGCTAACTGCTATCAGTCACACCAGAGGAGCGGACGGGACATGGCTCCAATGTTTTGAATTTGGACTACAGTACCTATTTTAGACCGCTAACTGTCAGGACTACATATTATTCTTTAAAAGGTCCCATATCATGTTCATTTTCAGGTTCATACTTGTACTTTGTGCTTCTACTGGAACATGTATACATCTTGTAATGTTCAAAATAACACTTTATTTTATTATACTGTCTGCCTGAATATGCCTGTATTTACCCTCTGTCTGAAACACTCCGTATTAGTGCATTTCAATGGAATTGCATTGCTAGGCAACAGTTTGGGTCCATGTTTACTTCCTGTCAGCTGATGTTATATACATACACTGCAACAGGAAATAAACTGGGACACATTTAGAATGTTTATGTTTAAAACCGTGTAATAGTCTATATATTGTATATTTGTGACATCACAAATGGACAGAAACGGCTTGTTTCAAATGCGCAATTTCTGAATACGGGCTGTGTGTATTTCTCTGTATATTGAACGTTTTGATAGTTTAACAGTATTTAAATAGCACTCAAACCTGATTTATAATATACAAGACCTGAAAATCTCACTTATTACAATATGGGACCTTTAAGACTATTCAGTAATGTTTCTCAGTGTCAACGGGTGTGCAAGAAAATTTAGTCCTCTCATTCTAATTCTGTCTATTCTATCTTACCCATCTCTTGCTATTGTGTAATCAGCTGAGAGCTACCTTCTCTGAATCACCATGTAACTATCTGTGCAGACAAGCAATTAAGCTTCGGGACTGTGCTGGAGACATAACTGCAGTGGAACATAGTGTGAGAAACAAATGGAGGTATAGGTGAGCGGGGTGGGAAACCACAAGTGTACTGGTGTGTTGGAAAAGTTTGAACACACAGTGACAAATCAAAGTTAATGTATGGTAGTAGTGGGAGGAAAGCTTGTGAGTGCACAAACAGCCTTTCATTGGCTGAGTGCTAGCAGATACAAAACAGAGCGTGAACTCTTGTATACAATCCCTCAACTACTGATGAATTTGTATAAAAAAAGCTGTCCAAGGACAAAAAAACTGTTCTTTAGAGGCTGATGGTCTCCATAGCCGAGTATGAAAGTATTCACAGCAATGTGAACAACAACAAATGAACAACATTAAATGAAATGGTGCAATTATTCTCATGAGTTCAAGAATAAATGTTGCTGGGGACAAGTGCAAAGAAAACATGGAGGTGGTTTTTATTTGCTTCCGTCCTTGAGTATATGTGTACACCTCATTTAAGATAAGTATAATTTCCAGTCATTTATTTCGCAAATGATTCTGCTGTCCAATTTGTGGCAGTCAAAGACAGATGTGAATGCAAGCCGCCGCTCGAAAGTCAGAACCATCTCCCCAGACATTATCTATCATTACTGGGGAAAGTATTCTTAACTGATGTATTGGTAATGTAGAGGTAGATCATTTGGCCTCTTTAGAGCTGTGTGCATTGCCTCAAGGTGCTTTGAAAAGACCCATATCAAAGCACTAATTGCTCAATCTCTTTTACAGCTGAAAGAGGTTTCTAATTGCCATTCAACCTAACATGTTCCTCCTTTGTAGCAGTGGAGATATAGCTAGTAAATCTCTGAAGTCCTACTTTGTGAGATGTTTGCGATATTTTGTCTACCTCTCACAAGATACATAAGCTACAAAAGTTACAAAAGTTGACCTGTGAAGTCAATATTTTTTGAATGTTTTCTTTTCTTTTCCTATTATTTTATCCCTATCCTTTTTTGTTACTATTTACAGACCAAACTGTATTTCAATTTCAATTGAAATCAGCCTTTTGGGTGAACTGGACACCGGGAATTGTCTTCTTTCCACTCAGACTTGAGACTTGAAATGTCCTCTTCCATAACTAAATCCATTTTCATGAAGTGCACACTGGGAATGTGCATTGTGATGCAACAGCAGGCTGGAGAAAACAATGCAGCCAATTGTCTCCCTATACTGCTCGTCCCATGTGAACATATTCATTCTTCAGCCAGGACTTATCACGGCTCCCCTTTGCCGGTGGCCCCTGGGCTTACAGCCGCTGGAGCCTATAGGCACGCAGTCTGAAGCGCACCTGATTCCTCTCCTTGCCCCTGAAGACCCGAGTCCTCCATTTGTCATTGGTAAACATGCAGAGGAGCTGGTGTGTGCTTCACATGACAAAGAGGGAAGGGGGGGGGAGGCTGAGGGGAGAAACAAAGAGGACAGAAATATCAGCATATTTTCCAGAGTTTGTGTGTACAAAAGCAGGCACACCTCTGCCGAACAAAAATGGGGGTTTAATTCCTCTTTCTGTTATAGGACAGCTTGTACTTTGTACTGACAGTGTTGTATATTGTAAGTCATATATTCAGCAACTCCTTGTCTTCTGTTTGATTTATTGTATTCACGTTGCTAAAAGAATAACCTATCATGTAGAGAGGTGGAGTGATATTTACGACACGACTTTACACAGAGTCATTATGAATCTATTGACCACCGTTGTGTCACATACCCCTCGTGGAATCCCAGCCAATGCATTCTAAAAAAACATTTTAAATACCCGTGCTCGATGGGAATGTTGATGAATGGCCTGCCTCACGCTTTGGGAAGGTGACAGGGAGAGGGAGGGGGGGGATGAGGTGAGAGAGGTGTAGAGGAACAAGAGAGAGAGATCCTGATGAAATTACAGGATGGATTGATTGATCTCCGCGGATGCATGTTGCAATGGAGGAATGCCGTTAAAACTGATGCATCTAGATTAGTGTCAGAGGAGCCGCTGAAGGACAATGAAAGCCATCATCAGGAGACGTGACCTTCTCAGCATATGAAGCCCCCGGCCCACCAGGCCGAGCTTCGTGGCAGTAAACCGAGAGCTGGAGGAAACGTTGTCACTGCCAGGAGGAGAAGAAAAAAAGGACAATATGAAAGCAGGAATGAATTTGCAGATGTTTCAATTCATATTCATTAGCATGGCTTTCCATTATGGAGTGGAAATGAATGGTTACAAGACAACTGGTAACACACTGAGGAAGTTGTGTGGTGTGGTAACAGGGTGTGCAGCATCATGCACAAATCAAACATGCACACACACACACACACACACACAGAGAGTTGGGATAAATGTTCTCATGCTTTCCAGGGGGCATTACATTTAGCGTTGTGTTAGGATTCATATTTGCTGGCACAGCGGACTTTCCAGTTTTTGTCCAGTGTGTGGTGAATGGCTGAAAAACTGAAATCATCCAGGACAAAAGGGAGACAGAATGTTAGAAACGGTGATACTCTATATGTGAACACGCTGCTGACAGGGCTGTGGTGACTCAAGGTGGCTATAGGTGGCTTGGCTACATCAAATCTAAGGATTGCATCTAAGAGGGGAAATTACTGAGCTCCACTGAAGGTTTGTGGCTTTTGCCGAGGTATCATCTCTGGCTACAGGAGTTGAAGCCATGGGAGGTGACTAAACAACATTAGAAAACATACAATTGTTAAATTGTAACAATCTAGATTAAAAGAATAACAGCCTTCAGGAGTTGAAGACTGACTCTGCTTCCTCCCGAACTCTCCAATCCCCGTGATTGGCCAGGATGCATCTTCTGGGCGGGGCAGACCGGACCTTTAAAATAACCTCTTATCTGAGAAACCGCTTGCTTGTTGTTTCTGTTCTTTACCTTTGTGTTTTACTCTTGCTGTATTTTGTTGGAAGCTTGTTCCTTGCTAGTCTGAAGATGTGATTCGGAACAATAAGAGGTGAAACCTCACAATCTAGTCATGAGTTAGGAGTGAAAGCAAGGAGAGCCTAAACCAGGAGCTCTCTTCCAATGGCAACTTTTCAAATCCTGACCTGACTTACTCATCCATGCAAGATCCAGACTTCAGCCTTTCACCCCGGAACATCTACAGTAACTCCGTTCTTCGTGAGAAGCCACCCCAGGGAGAAAGCAAGTGTTTCTACAAAACCTCCATCAACTTGCTTTAAAAATCCTGGTGCTTTCATAATTTGTAACTTCATTTGACAATTCTGAACTAAGCTCTTGTACCTTTGATTTGACTCAGTGCTTCTTAGGTAAAAGTTATCTCATCTGTTTATCATGTCTCTCTTACCAACTACAAATAGATAACTCTGCATAATTAATATTAATAATAATCATAGTTCCAATCAACCTCGTGTGGCCCACAGGGAGGACTATTGCCCTATTACGTAACATACTCCACTGAGTTATGATGCTAAATGAATAATTATGTTTGAGTTGTGTACAATAATAATTCATAATTCCCCCTTTAAATCATACAACCATTGGAGTGCTTAAATTCCTACAAACACCACTTGAGACTCATATTCTGAATGTGCTGTATACATGTCCAAAGAATGCTCCTAAAACCCAAATAATATCAGGATATCGCACATGTCTCAATCGGAAAATGCTCCATTTAGAATAAGGTCTAATTCTGAATATCCAAACGGAATATGCCGTTTGCAAATTCGGAATATTAGTGTGTATATAAACAGTCATTGATACAGCTTTTGCTTGTTGTAATCATTCCTTCTGTTCATACTGGTCATTCAGAGATCCCCTCCCAAAAGCGCTTTCAAAGTAACTGATTGGGGACAAAATCTAAAGTTCTCATTCTGTGCAAAAATGTAGTCAAAACTTTATCTAAAGCTAATATGAGGCCTCAAAAAGTGACACATTTTAGTATAAAATTCCCTCTTTGTGTATCCTTATTCAGCTTTTGAAACAATAAAATGAAAAGCTTTGAGTCTAGTGCATACATACAATTTGAATGTTCAATCATATCCAGTCTTATAAATCAATCTAAAAATGTGCTGCTACAAAATTGATGCAAATTAATTATTAATACAGTTTGGAAGTGACAAAGTTGCAAAATTGATTGCATTTCTTTGTCTTCCACTAAAATGCATTCATCTGACTGCACTATTGTACTCTTTGTGGTCTACAACCACATACTGAAACGATAATTTGCTGAGAAAGGTTAGACATGAAAAGCAGTTGCACAGGGATTTGTTGCACTGAAGGGAAACAGAAAATCTTGGCAGGTTGTTTTGTCAAGTACCACAAAACATATACTGGATGTACTGTACTGCTTTTGTTTTTTCACAATTCTGTAGCTTATAACCTACTTTCTATTGTCCTCCTTGCACATCCTCTTTTCTTAGCCTGCATATTTGGAGTATTACTAGCAGGTGACCTGCTGTCCCCCAGATCATGCATTTTGCTCTCTATAGAAGCAAATATGCCTGTGAAGGGAATTGGTGCAAAGAAAAAGGTGAGCATGATATTAAAATGATATTGCTTTTGGAAGTTATAGATTTTTCTAAACTGGTGCGTTTTCTGTCTGAAGGTATTAATGCAATGCTCGGGTAATCTTGCACAGGTGTACAAACATGTCTTAGAATTAATACCCGATTGTCAATCATGCCAGAAACAAAGCTAGCATCTACTTCATGTATGAAGAACCAACATTAAAAAATAAAATTATATACATTATTAAATGGGTAGCTCAAATCAAGCGATCAGATTTGCAATTTCAGTATTGCTCAGCGTCTGAGAAAAAAAAAGTAAGAATAATGTGTTGTCATGGTTGTTTAGCGACAGGGTCATGGGGGATCCCTTCCGCCAACACGGAGCAGGTTACAGACACACAGTAACAACAATGTTAGCTGCTAAACCTGCTACAAAATGAAAATATTTAAGGTTAACCTCTGTGGAGGACTGGATTGAGCAGTGTTCCACCTCTAGAAAAATATCTAGCTATATAGCACCTTTCTAATCTTCCGACCAATCAATGTGATTTACACTACATGTCAGCATTCACAGTATCTTGCTCAAGGACACTTCGACATGTGGACTGGAGGAGCTGGGGATCGAACTTCCGACCATCCGATTGGTGGACGACCCGCTCAACCTCTGAGTCACAGCCACACTAAGAATATGCCAGCAAGCAGGAACACAGCAGAAATACACTAACCACAGCCTTCGCAGCATCCCCATTCTGAAACCATTCGATGCAGAACTTGACACAAGAGAGATTATGGCCACAAATGTGAAACCTCTCTCCGGAGCTATTGGCATCCAAAACTCGAGGACCGGAGAAAGTGGAGCAACATCCTGGCCACACCATGCAACACCATCCTCCACCTAGCTTTGCATCAGGCCGAACGCTTCTTAGCTGTGATACAATCATGACTGTCATGAGCTATTGCTTAATTTCTTGAGGATACCAGTGGGCAACCTCCGGGACTGAAAAGTGAAGCCAATGCTCAAGTGCCTTAAACATGCGTTCTTTCTAACAGCCAGCAGGGGGCGACTCCTCTGGTTGCAAAAAAGAAGTCTGATTGTCTAAAAGTCTATGAGAAAATGATCCTACTTCTCACTTGATTTATTACCTCAGTAAACATTGTAAACATGAGTTTATGGTCTCAAACACTAGTTTAAAGTCATTTTCTATACAGCATGATGTTCATTTAGTAAATTATGGTCCCATTTAGAGTCAAATAGACCATAAAGTAGGGTATGCTTTAGGGCGTGGCTACCTTGTTGATTGACAGGTCGCTACCACCACGTTGTCCGGGCTGGGAGTCGTCCGTGTTTTCGTCTGAGAACTTTAACCGTTTCACAGTCTGTTTTCAGTTAATGAAATAAGCGTGTGGTCGCCTAAAAATGTTTTGTCACTTCTGGTTGCAAATAAACAAGATGGCGATGGTCAAAAACCAAGATGGAGACGGCCAAAATGCTGAACTCGACTTGACTATGTACACTTCCTATTTACAATCTACGGAGGATACAAGCTACTATTTCCATTCTAACCCAAGCCTGACCATGAGTTTTGTATTGGAACGCTCACTCATTCACAATGCTTTTAATGTTTTTGTTTTATGTAAAGCACTCTGAATTGCCATATTGCTGAAATGTGCTACATGAATAAACTTGCCTTGCCTTGAAATCGTAACAGAATCCACCTGCGGAAGTTGTAGGAAATCTTAGTTCACTTGCTTTGGATGTTACCTTGATGATTCTCAAGCTTCATCACACCACAGCCAAGGACAACTTTCCTCGACATCAGATCCATGGTGTAACAGCCGGGACAACCCCTGGTAGCTCTGAGAATGTAATATTCATTAATGCATTCATTTGACTGCTGTGAAATGCTCTCAAGCCCCGTGGTTCTGTATGCTTAGCAGAGAATAGTGATTAGCGAGACAGAGCGGCCATGTGCTGATTCTGTGCTTTGTGAAGGCTTTTCATTGCCTCATAGCGAAATCCATGGCCACTCCCTGACTCTTCACTGTACCCCTGCTGCCAGTGGCCGCACACAGTTTGAACAGCCAATTAGTTTGAGTGAAAATGGTTGATGAAAGCCACAGATACAGCATGACTAATTGTGAGTTGTATTATATTGTGCTATTCTGTATATCATATTGATGTATAATCATGTTTGATAATTTGTTAAGTATCCCTTTTGGTGAGTATTAATAGATATCCAATTTCAAATTCATGCGTGCAAGGGAATATTAGCAAGAATCTCTCAGAAGTACGTTGCATTTGAATATCTTCCTCATGTGATCCTTTGATCCACTGTATCTCATCAACTCTAAAAAAGAAATACAAGCATTTGGACAACCCTTAGCTTACAATCAAAGCAGTCCTTCTGAGAGAAGCCATGTGACAAAAGATAAGGGCCTGCGGTCTAGCCAGCCTCCCTTTTAATTCTCAGGGCTTACCTATCCGCTCTGTTTGAAGCGCGATATTTGACGTACACCTGATAATCCCTCATTCAACATTAGCCGGTGTTTTTTTTAAGAGCGCTCTCTACGCCCTCCGCTCGCTTCCCTTGAACATTTCTTTGCTCATTTTCGCTGAGATCCCAGGGCTGATGTCTGCCACTGATAAAGCCTGATCCGCAGTAATTACACAGGGTAAGGGAATTGGATCTGTCTCTGGCTCTAAACTGTGATTTCTACTTCGCCTCGTCCCCCCATGCTGCGCCTTTTCGGGTGATGAGACTCATTACAATGCCTGATGCAGATCCCCTTTTGTCCTAAGCAGCACTGTAATCACCCAGAAGGCTCTTACATTTCAACTTCCATCCATGCTTTGGGGCCGCATTTCATCAGTGCTAACTAGTGAGAGGCAGTGGCTCTCACCTAGAAATGAGGCTGTGATGGACAACAGCGTGGGGTAAGCAGAAACGGACATCACAGTCTACAGCCATGCTATTGGCTCTGTGGGGCCGCACTTTGGCACAGCAGTGCTTTGAGCTGAATGCTAACATGCTCAGCATGCTAACGTACTCAACATGACAATACTACTGTATTTTGCTGATGTTTAGCAGGCATAATGTTTACCATGTTCACCATCTTAGTTATGGGGATGACTGAACCTGCCAAAATGAATGAATAAATGACTCAATAAATAAATATGCCATTGAAAGTAGAACAAATAATATTAAAAATAAATGTCATTAATTTATTGATCAAATTTGACAAATCAATGTTTTTTATGTTTTTACCTTTGTATTAATTCCCTTATTTATGTACTCTTCTGTTTAATTTGCACTTGTTTTTATTAATTTTTATGAATGTTTAAATTGATATATTGATTTTTGCATGTACTTTTTATCCATTTTAAGTAAATAAAATAAATAACATTTGTATTAAATAATGGAATTAATACAAATGTATCAATTTATGTTACATTTTATCAATTAATTTATACTTCATTTATTTTTAGTATTATTTTTGCTACTTTTAATGACATATTTATGTATTTATCGAGTCATCATCATCTTCAACCGCTTATCCCGTTAGGGGTCGCGGGGGGGCTGGAGCC
>CAKALG010031394.1:0-19591 GCA_916700815.1 Helicolenus hilgendorfi | reverse complement strand
AGAAACCAGGCCACCAACCCAGAGAAAGGGAGGCCTGCCTGCCACAGTGACAAATGTGTCCACAGCCCACTCCAACTGCCTCCTCTTGTGTGAATCGTGTGTGTGTGTGTGTGCATGCCTGCATCTGTTGGCACATGTGTCGGTACGCCCCTGCGTGACATGACAAATAAAGGGTAAAAGGTGCTCCAGGGCTCAAAATAAAGGCTTGATATAGTGAAATCAACCTGGTTTTCAAGCATGTGCAGCTTCAGTGTATAGCATCATAGTCATGGGAGTAAAAACATATACCTACAGTAGAGAGTGAACTAGCACAGTAAAGCACCAGTGTGAGGTGCTATGAACCATGACAGGCAGGGGAATAAGGAGAGTCCATCCCACTGAACCCTCGCAGACATCGCAGTGACCCAAAGGAGACCAACCTACCTCTAATGATCTACCTGCAAAGGTCTGCGACCAGAAGGACTCCTGGTATGTGGACAATAATATACCATGATTAAAGGCAGGGTAGGTGATCTTGAGAAACTAGCAAGAGTACACTAAATTTTTAGAAATGATCCAACTGAACAACTGAGCCCAGTGTTGCTGACTATTTTCCAATGAAAGCAGCTAGCAGCACAAGCTCCAAAAGTCCCTAAATCTAGCGAGAAAGTCACCAAGTCAGCAACACAGACAGTCCGTCCCTTCAGGCCTCCCTCCAAAGCCACTCCCCCAAAATTATCATTATGTCATAATGAACGTGAATGGCGAACACGGCTATTGTTGTACTCGCAGCTGTCAAGCTAGCAGCTTGTGGAAGACTCCGGTGACACGCAATGAGTGCACGGGCAGAGTATGCGCACGTACCTAGGTAGACAGGCAGGTGGGCCGTCCAATCATTACATTCGAGCCGAAATGATTGAATGGGTTTATTTTAGTCCTGCAACAGCCACAGATTCTACAATTTGTTATTTTTTTGTCAGAGCATTTGATTTATTGATTGCTCTCGGGATGTTAAGAGAATTTCAACAAATATAACAAAATGTTTCGAAAATCTTTCCCAACCACAGCTTTAAAAAATTGCCAGTCAAACCTCAAACTATGGAAAATGCGATGTAAATATGGCGCTTATGTTTGCTTAGTTTTATTATATTTGAGGAACGTTACACATCGCTCCTCACAGATCTTATTTTTTTGTCGTGCGTCATGATTTATTTGCTAAATCTGTTTCCATTGCACCTTGATGCATTTTGTTTTTATCGATACACCAACTTTTCCACCTCAGTCAAGTGTACATTTTTTTTTCCATATTCAAATTTCTTTTCAGAATTTCATGTGTTTCTCAGTTTTTTTAGATTCTTATTCTTTTTTTCGCATTTTTGCCTGAACAGATGAAAAGTGTGGTGGCAGACCGGAAACAGAGGCATGTCGTGCAACAAAGGTCCAACAGTTGGAATTGAACCACGGATGTTGCAGTTATGTGGCATGTGCAGTAACCATTCAGCTACCAAGGCGCACCTTCTCCTTTCAATTCTTTATACACAAATTGAAAAAGTGTATGAAAACCGATGGATGGAAACGTACTTATCGAGACCTGGCTCGCAGTCGGCATTCCAGTTCATTGTGGTCAGGGCTCCACGCAGGCAAGTCAAGTTCTTCCACACCAAACTTGGAAAACCATTTCTGTATGGAACATGGCTTTGTGCACTGGAGCATTGTGTTACTGAAAAAGGAAATGTGCATTATCCCAAAGTGTTGCCACATACTGTACCATTAATATTGATCTTAATTAAAACTAAGAGGGCTCGCCCAAATTGTAAAATACAGCCCCAGACAGACACACAATGACCCTCATCTGGTCAGTTTAGCTATGTTGATGATACTTATCTGTGTCAGGTGGAGCTAAAGGACCACGTTGGCAAGTTTAATGAGTTTCTAAGTGCTTAAGTAGTCACATTCGGGGACACTGCGGGGCTTGAGATGGGTCTCTCTCGCCTCTCCAATTAGATATGAGCAGAGGCTTACTGTGCTGTGAGGCCAATCTGGAGTGACAGTCAGAAAACAACATGGCGGGGATTGAGGGGATGAGAGATAGAAGTCAATCGGAGCGTGACAGACCAGTCATTTCCCAGAGTGCAGCGCTGACACTCGTGTCTGTCTGTCTCTCTCAGTGAATGTGGGGGTACAGAATAACACAATAACAATGATTTGCTACAGTTATTTTAATCACAACGCTAAGGATTATGCGTCTATGGATACATCTACTAAACTCTGGGATGATGTGAGGAAATAGAAAAAGCATGCATTGACACCACCAGAAAAGGTCTTAATAACTAAGGGTAAATGTGATTTTCCATACAAGTCCAGCTTGCAATCACATTGTCTCTGCTACATGAGATGCCTGGGGTCTTGTGTTATGCCGTTATGACAAAGTGTGCCATTGCAGCTGTTTACACATCCCCTACTGAGGGCCACTCTCTCTGCAACACCCAGCCCCTGGGTTACATAATGCTTTGCATGTGGGTAGTATGTGAGAAAAAAAGGGACGTGGGTTGTGGGTGAAGGGGGAGAAATCTGCACACTGCTCAAGCTGTGTGCTTTGGCTGAATGATGATACAATTAGACATATCCTCCACTTTGTGACTGTTGTTTTGGTTGCGGATTAACATGCCAGACATGAACCGTGCAAACACAGCTGTTCGTCCCGGCGATAAAGGAGGTGCTCTGCCCCCCTCTTACACATCGTACAGCTCTCTCAGTGTAGAGAAAGTGTATAATCATCCTCTGCATGTATCGGCCCGTTCAATCGATCTAAATGGACAGAATCATAGTCCAAAAAAGATAGTTCATCTCCGTCAGATGATGGCCGTACACCAATCGGGATTCAGGTGGCAACGTTTAGTTGTGGTCCGCACTTCAAAAGCACTTTTGATGTTTCCCCCTCTGTTTTTCCAGGCCACTCATGCATCAGTAGTTTTGTGAAAAACACAGACTCTGAGACAATATTAGAAACGATGCCTGCAGGCGGTTCTTTGAAGCTGAACGCCAGAGCCAGTCGGCCAGTCAGCCCATTGATAGCGTGCTACTCTCCCCACTAGTTTGTATGATGCTGGTCTTCAGCCGGGCTAGAGGGAATACAAAACAGCTTTTTCCTCCAACCTATGTCAGCAGTGATGTTAAATCTTAATATTGCGGCCTGGGCTTTAACGGAGGCCAGTGAGAGGCTCATAGTCATTTGCTCGACAGAGCATGTAACATTTGGCATGTAGCAACTCAAGTAGCTCATAATGCACTCATTTCAAGTTAATATAACCAAAGTCGAGGAGTATCCTGGCGCTTTAGTCCTCTGAAGTATTAAGTAAATATTCATGATGGCATGGGTTCACATTCAAGATCAGACTTGCTCTTTTCTCACTGCTTTTCTTCAGTGCACTGAAATACTTAAGAAAGCAGATATATCCCAAGAAGCCCGAAGCAATAATACCGTTCAGTGAATAATGTTGCCCTGGTAGTAAACATAAACTCCGCAGTGGCAACACCGCACTCACAACAACGCACTCGCAACACAATCTCTTTTCATTTTATTTGATCAAGTTTCATGTGAAGTCTTTGCATCAGATGTCTGAGATTCTGGGTTGAACCTCGCTGGGAATAAACATCACCGCTGGGACGCTAATCATAGCTGTTGCTCTTGGAATAGCTGCGCCAGCAGGCATGAAATCATGCATACGTTACAGCAGCCATTAGGGATTGCCTAGGTGTTCTATTTTATGCCACTTCTCCAACAGACACACAGAGGGAAGTACTTAAAGTAATCGCTCCTCCTGTAATGGATGATAATGAGCTCTGTATTCATATATAAGACAGACGATGCTCTATGGAGACAATTACTGCAGTCTTATATGAATATGATGCCACCGAGAGGAGTGTGTAGTATTCATATATTACAACGCTTATTGCCTACAGTAACTGTATTTACACCTGACCTTCAGTGAATCTGATTACCGGCTTTCAGAATACTGCAGCAAGAAGATTTTAACTCACAAACTTCACAATCTGTGATTTAGAAATGCGTGTGGCTTCTGAGGAAAAGTTAGGTGATTTTTGAGGTCAGTTATTTCAGCCGATTAGACTGTTGTCAGGCTATTAAATAGGTGTTATCAGTCGCTATAAGCCTCATAGATGTGGGTCAATGGGGGCTTACTACATCCACTAGTAGGTTTTATCATCTTATCATCTATTCATATGGTAGATCATCGAAAGAAGGTATTAAAGAAGACGACAGCGACCTCTAGCAACCGTAGTACAGACAGCTTGAAACTCCATAATGGGTGGAGGTCGGAGACAATGGATGCGATACAAAACATAGAGTTATCAGGAGACCAGAGTTTGTATCCTGTGTGAAACCAACAATGTGCTGTTGTCTTTGTGCTCGTAGTTACTTTAACCCAAAATACAATGTTTTTCCCTAAACTTAACTAAGTTTTTTTTATTTTGCCTTAACCTAAAGAAGTTGTAGTTTTATTGCCTAAACCTAAAGAAGTTGTAGTTTTGTTGCCTAAACCTAAAGAAGTTGTGGTTTTGTTGCCTAAGCCGAACTGCTTTTTTTCCCCTAAACCTAAAGAAGTTGTAGTTTTGTTGCCTAAACCTAAAGAAGCATTTTTGTTTGTGTTCAAAACGTGACATTTCATTCAGTTTTCCAACACATTAGAACGTGCTACTTTTAAGTTTCACTTTCACTTTTGTAACGTAGTACGTGTAGTAGGCCCCTAATGACCCACATCTATGGTGTTTATAGCGACTGATAACACCTATTTAATGGCCTGATAACAGTCAAATTGTGTTTTTATGAGTCCTACATGGCATCAGTAAACCGATGAATGAGCATTCCTGAACTGCTCTCTTCCTGATATCCATATTTCATAAGCACCTCTCACCATTCATCCCCTTCTCCTCTATCTCAGCTCTATTTTGTGCCAGTGCAGTTGACTGCACAACAGGGAGCAGCTTATATTCTGGATTCCTCTTAATTATTAATGGGCTTCTCAACACGTAGCCTAATCCATCTACACAACTTGAAATACTGACGCAGGGAGAAATCACTCTTTCTGACTTAGGTGTAACCTTCCTTATGAGATTAGAGGCTGACCAATTTCACCTGGTTTTACAGTAGATACACTGGAATTATGGTGACAGGCTGGCAGCATATTCAAATCAGAAACATTTGAAAAGAAAGTTTTAAGGTAGGGTCGGTAATCTTGAGAAACTAGCAAGAACACAATAGATTTTAAAAATGATCCAACCGAAGCCCAGTTAGACATTGTGTGTTGTCGGGTGTTGTTTACCTTTTTTTATAACCTATCTTGACATGGCAATAGGATAGGAGTCAGCGGTGCAGGTTGCTGGACGAGGCTATAAGTGGAGCTAGAGTTGTCTGCAGAATCCTCAGGTGGAGGTGAAGGTTGATGGCTGTAGGTGGAGGTTCGGGCTGCAGCTGTGTGCAAGGATCTGCTGGTAGAGACTGTAGGTAGTCAAGTCAAGTCAATTTTATATGTATAGCCCAATATCACAAATCACAAATTTGCTTTATGGGGCTTTACAATCTGTACAGGATACGACACCCTCTGTCCTTCACAGTACAACCCTCTCATCGAATAAGGAAAAAACTTAACAAAAACCCTTTTTAAGCATACTGGCATCGTCTGAAACTAGAAAACCTAAGGAATCCATTGGTTCATTTCATACTAGCTTGTCCCGAAGGAGGCTAAACAACGCTCCAAACTTATGCTAAATTTTGGCGTGGAAAAACTGGCATGGCGATTTTCAAAGGGGTTCCTTGACCTCTGACCTCATGATATGTGAATGAAAGTGGGCTCTATTGGTACCCCCTCCTTTTGAGGTACATTTTGAACAGATAAAATATGTGTGATTAATTGGCGATTAATCTCAATTAACTATTGAGACAATCATGCAATTAATCACATTTAAACATTTTAATTGATTGACAGTCACAATTTTAATTAGTAACTGTGGAAATAAAGCTATAAGGCTTATAATGCAATAAAGCTTCAGAAAGTAATACATGTAAATATGCTAGCACCAATGTTGTACAATGAACTGCTGAGATACTGCTGCGATACCGGCTAAAGCCATATTGTCCACCAGGAACTCGACTGCCACCTGCAGCGTTGACTAGTGGCTTTAGCAGTCGACTAGTGCTTGTATTGAGACAGTGGAGGACATACTGTGTCCTGATGGGGTCTCCGACACAGCCTCCGACAGAGGTAAGGTCAGAGCTTATTGATTTCTAACACTGCTCAATGAGACAGCTGGCTGCTCGGTGCAAAAGACACCACTATAGAGCCAGAGTGAAGAAACATGGCCTCAGCTCAGTTACACTGGCTGCTACAACCATTTCATGTAGGTGTACTGTAATGAAAAAGCAATACAGGGGATCTCTATATGATTGGCTTTCCACCTGGATGCTTTCATCCATTTTTATCTCTCAGATCAGCAATCACCTTGAAGAAGAAAGGCAGCAGAAATAGGGGAGGCTTCCATCGCAGCATCGTGCACTACGGTATAGAGCAGCCGGGGCTACGGCCTTTGTGTGCTCTACAGTAAAGGTGGGAGGGAAAGTGGGGCACGGGGTCTTTAATGCGCAGGGTGGAATTATATATCCTTTTAATCATGCTCCCCCACCCAGCAGCAGTTTAGGAGGAAAGTGACGGAGAGCCAACACAAAGCTAATTCCGCCCCTGTCACATCCGATCGTCTCTTACCTCGCAAATGAGCGGCAGTAATGACACTCGCCTGATGGCCCATGCTCACGCACATTTGCAGGGGTAATGTTTGATAGAAATCAATCCGTGATAATATGGTGGATGGGAGCGCTGAGGTGATTTTCTGGAGATGGGTTTTGTCTAGTGCAATGGTTCAGGGTCTTGGGATGTCTCTTTTGGATCCAAATCAGCTTGCAAGCAATGTTTTCAAGCATTTTTTAACCTATGACCCTGAAATGCACATGAGAAAGATTATGGTGCTTTTACTTTATGGTGTTTAGCAGCAGCTCTTTTACATTTATTTCATTGTGAATTTTTTTTTACCTTTAATTATTCAGGGGAGATTCTCTGAGAGCAATGCTCTCTTTTTCAGGAACACCCTGATCACATTCACACAGTTACACATTCACACCTGGAAGCTGCCCAGTACAACCACAGTCTGATCGGCTACAGAGCAACAGTGGTGGTAATGAGGGAGGGGCAAGCGCTGCTTTTTCACTTTCCCCACACAGATTTATCCTGCCAGTCCGGGGGATTGAACCCACAACCTTCCGGTCTAAGCTTCTCTAACCTCTAAGCCACCACTGCCCCCCCAAAAAACAGTAAAACCGAGTGTGTGAAGTGAATTAAAACAAGTGAATAAAACCAGTAAAATTACAAAATGTTTTAGCACCCAGTAGCCAACAATACTAAATTGTTTGCACCCAACCTAGGCACACATTAGATACTGTATGTATATGCTTTACTAAACCTAACCAAGTAGTTTTGTTGCGACTTAAAACTGAAAATAATAATTTAAAATCATTTAAAAAAATGAACAAGTCAAATAAGTGTAAAAATTGAACTTCAACCCTGACCTTTTGACCCATTAGTCCACCACAATGTACTCCCTGCACATACTCTGTCGCTCTTTATATTACTACTACTACTACTACTACTACTAAATAAACCATTCAGCTAGCTAACTACCGTTAAATTATGTAGCATATGCAAATTGGCCGGTTGTATATAGATGAATAGCTGCTGTGTGACTATTCTCACCCGGGTGCGAATAAATACTCCAAATGTTTTTTAGAACCTGAAATCATATTAATAATCTTGTAGTGTCAGTCAGATAAAGGGGCTCACTGAGATATAACTATGACTACAACGCAACAGACAGCAGTGTAAAAATGTTGGAACTTAAAACTCTCCAAGCTGCTTGGCAATCACACAGAACTAATAATCAAGTTTAGAAGCATAAAATACTAACATATATCCCATTATTTTGAGTCAGCAAATACAGAAACATAACAGAATCATAGTGGAAGACTATCCAAATTACTAGAAATTACTAAATCGTGAGAATAAAGTGACCTATTCCCATGATTTAGTACCACAGACAATCAGTAGGTCCCCATAGGAAAAGTATATTATAGTTGTTTTCTCTGGGCTGGCAGCTGAGGTTAAAGAAGAAAGAGTTAGAGGTGTTTAAATGTCATAAAAACCAAAGATGATATAGATTAAATTGTGGCTTCATATTAGAAAAATGTTTCACCTTGAAAAGGTGATGCTGATATTTACTGCCACCTTCTCTACAAATAAATATTTTGTCGCCTGTGCTGTGAGCTCCTTGTTGTTTCTAAAAAAGATCTATAGACATGTCAAGGCTTTAGATTACCACAAAATGTACCAGTGATATATGAACAGAGATAATAAGATTTATTACATTTTAATTACTTGGACATGTGTTAAAAGACTGGTGAGTAAATCCCTGATTTAAACGCCAATTATTCCAGCTACGACCTGATATAATGATGATGAGTTGATGAGATGATGAATTGGACTTTTTTTCATTCATTTCAGACAGCGTCATACAGCGTGTATGTGCAGATATGTTGAGAACCGCTAACAACACCATGAATTATGCATTTCTCCAGCGACGAAACATATTATGGGATCTGAGAGGCAATATGAGCAAATCTCCCTTTTTATTCATGCCAGTCCTGTTTAATGAATCACTGGGAGATTGCTCTCACTGTTGCCATTAATCAGAGCTTCTCTGCTGCAGATTGAAGAGGGTAATATGAACAGGAATACCAATGAGTGGAGGAATGTGCACGGGCTGAGAAATGGCAGAATAACTCAGCCATACAGACAGCCAAGCACTGTGCGCAGTCCAAACACAACCTTGTCCCCTCCTTACAAGGAATTAAGTCCATTACAATTTGGCCGCGTTCTCCCGATGATATAGAGAGACTATATCAAACTGCTGTGCACCCGCGAGAGACTGAGACAATTTGGTTTTAGACTGCTATCGGAAAACCATGTACCACAGTCATATTGGTGCTTTGGAAGCTGCATGATGCAACGTTAAGTCCCAAACACAAATTTGTTTCATTGATTGAAGAAAAACTGGACCGAGCTTGTGCTCCGGGGAGCATTTTGTTCATAAATTGAATCTATAAATTTGTCCATATGCAGTTAATGTCCCTAAAATAAGGATAAGTTAGAAACCATTTGGGTTTGTGGGATGTAATTCCTCTTTGCTTTTCATGATGTGTTTCTTTTTTCATCCCCAAATAGATACATAGATGTCGTTCTAATTTGAAGAATGGGATCAAGATATTTAAAGGAATAGTTTGATATTTTGGAAAATACCCTCATTTGCTTTCTTGCCGAGAGTTAGATGAGAAAATCGGTGTAGCCTACCACTCACATATCAATCTGTTAATATGAAGCTACAGCCAGCGCCATAAGTCTATTAGTGTAGCTTAGCATAAAGACGGGAAACCAAGAAATAGTCCGGCTCCCGTAAAACCACAACTTGTTATTTGTACGCTCCAGTTTTTGAGATATAATGTTTTAATTAGTAACTCTTGTAAATATAATGATAACAGCCTTATATTAGCTTAGCTTAGTTGCTTAGCTCAGCTTGGGCGGTTAGCTTAGCTTAGCGCAAAGACTGGAAAAAGAGAAAACATGCTATAGCCTGGCTCTGTCCAACAGTAACAAAATCCATCTACCAGCACATCTAAAGCTCATAATTAATATGCTATATCTTGTTTGTTTCATCAGTACAAAATCCAAAGTGTAAAAACAAAACATTCTAGCTTGATGGGAGGTCATGTGTTGGGCTATTTCTTGTCTTGGCATTAAAGAAATGAGATCAAATGTGTTAATTATTTAATTTTAGAGGTGCTGGTAGGCAGATTTGTTACCTTTTAGACGGAGCCAGGCTATCTGTTTCCACTCGTTTCTAGTCTTTGTGCTAAGCTAAGCTAACCGGTTGGCGGTAAAGCGTCGAGTGTTGTCGATCTTCTCACCTAACTCTCGGAAAGAAAGTGAATAAGAAGCCAATGATTACTAATGGTATTAATATTAAAGAGGACGTGTTATGCTTTTGTGCGTTCTCCCTTTCCTTTGGTGTGTTATATAGTTTTTTGTGCATGTAAAAGGTCGGCAAAGTTACAAAGCCCAAAGTCCACGCCAAAGGGAGTTACTGTTCCCCGCAGAAACACTGCTGCTCCTGAACTGACTGAAACGCCATGCTGCCTTTTCTTCCGTAACGTGGTGATGTCACCAAGTAATACATTCGCAGAATACCTGCCTAGCGGCTAGTTTGACACGCCCTCAAACAAAGCTGGTTGGAGCGGAGTCTGAAAAGTTTGGTTCGGTTGACCAATCACAGCAGGTATGAGAAAAATAAAGTTTTTTGAACATTAAATTATGTAAACATGTTCTAGTAGAAACCTAAAATACAAGTATGCACCTGAAAATAAGCACAGTGGGTCCTCTTTATCCTAATGTCAAGAACAGGGCAGGGCAATAAGAGCTTACTACAGCTCTAAAATATATATATCTGTGTGATATTACAACAGGAGGGTGGATAGATATGCTGCTTTATATAGAATTTGGTATAATTCAATTTAATTGGCAAATTGATGGACTGTGATGAATTGCCTGGAAAATGATGTGCATATAACTATATTTTTGCACAAGCCTGATATCCTTTCTCTAAAACCCAAGGACACACACATGCACACACGATTCCTCAATGACTGCACACACACACGCACACACACCTCCCAGTCTGGAGAGTACAGCATGGCTATCACACAGAGCATTCCATCATACTGTCACTCACATCTGCTGCCCTTTCTCATTACCGCACCCTCCCGATTCTCCCTCTCTCCTTTACCTCCCCTTCAGCCAAACCACCTTTTTCTCTCTCCTCTTCTACAACCCATCCACATTGCTCTCCCCTTTTCTTCCTGCTCTACAGCCCATCCTTCCATGCCAACCAAAAAAAATTGAACAGAATTCCTGAGGACATAGATAGGTGATGTGGAGGCAGGTGGGCCGACATGCTTTTACACCAGTCTGATGTCCTCGGAGCCTCAGACAGCATGTTTCGCAGTCTGTAAAAAGGCCGCAGAGTGGTTTCAATACTACGCCTCACATGATTGAAACCGAGAAGTGATTTTTCACATGTGCACACCAGGTAGAGTGCAAGAATTAGACAGCAGGTATCATTCTTTTCACCCCTCCCTGAACCTGTGAAAACGGATTGATGGAAAATACCATTGTTGCATTTCAGCGACTATAAAGTATATATCCATGGGAGCTCTGGGCAGATGTAGTTTTTGCTGCAGTCTCTTTCCAGAGAGGGATAAATGACAAAAAACATGTCAGGCTGGTGATGCAAAGAGGATAATTAGGATTCACGAAACACAGTTTGTCCTCAAAAGCAAATCACTTCCCTGGTGCTCAGGGGCTACCAAGGCGCAGATCATTTTATATATCAGCACCTAGCAACTGGCAGATGGAGTGAACTTAGTGCAGGCTGCCAAAGCTGATAGGACACTGCAGGACTGCAAAATGAGCTGTGATGATTCCCCTGCTGAGGCCAACAAGAGAGACATACCTCATTAAGATGCATAGCATCCTCGAATGCCCGGCCGCACTTTACAGCACAAAGTTGCCCCTTTGCAAAAATGTTCACGGTGCCACTGAAAACATGCAGTTTGGAGCTGATGGCTGCAAAACAAACACTGGCCAGCTTGGTGATTACAAACATACATGTGGTAGAACATCAAATCGCTATAAAATCCAGTTTAGAACCATATTAATGAACAGCATACACACTATTATTGCAAGGAAAACAGCAAGTCCATTGTCTTTGACATCTATTGCAGCCCTTGATATCTGCATGTATTGTACGTGCTGGCCCAAAACACACACGCAGTGAATCATCAGGAATTCTGTCCATTTTCTCCGTATAATGCAACAACTCAGCTCTCTGCATGGAGAGAGACAGGCCATTAAAACTGCACCTGTTGCGAGGGCGTAAACATGTGTTGCTCGCCATCTATCATAAACCTGACTGCAAAAAAAACACTTTTGTTGTACAAGGCAGGCAGAGGAATATTCTCATTACAAGACTATCTTCTTGTACCTAAAGGAAATCAGAGGTGAATATCTGCTTTTATTTGGTATGGTGAAGTTCTCTGGAGGCCCTCGGGAAAGCCTCTTGATGCTTAGACTGCATCACATTTGCTCTGCACCTCAACGCCATACATCACCGTCTGACCAATTATCTCTCATCTCCATCCTCAACCCTTCAGCTTATCGCCCATCACATCACTAACCCATCTCCTCTCTCCTCTTTTATCCTAGTACCTATCCTACTGATGTCATCCTCCTTTCCCGTTTCAACAAAAACACAGGAGGAGTGCGGAGAGAAGCTGATTTTCACACAACTGAAACAAAGGAGGGGGCAGATGATAAGAAACAGGAGCAAGAAGAATGAGTGAGACACTGCAGGGACAGAAGAAAGGGAAAAGAGAGAGAGAGACAAAGACAGAGAGGCAGAGGCTCCTGGGACGGACCGACAGGGCTGTGGAGAGAGGAGCTTAATTTCCCAACACCATCTGTTACCATACCCTGGGTTGAAAGCTCCACTTATGTCAAACCTCCCACAACCACACACCAGTAGAGCGCCGCAGAGCCGCGATGAGACCCCCGCTGTCTTTTTCCTCGTCTGTCCCCTGCACCCGTTTTTCTCCTCCGCATATGCAACCCACCCACTCTCATCCTCCACAGTGGCACCAACACACTTCAGCTGAGATAAATGAATCTGCCTGCTATTATCTGGGTCATAGTGGGTTTAAGATTCTGTTGAGGAAACAAAAAAAAGTATATTTATTTGGACGCCAAACATGTTGGATGTTCCTCGCGCTCTCTACAGGAAAATGGATTTTCCTTTAATATATTCACATTTTCACTGTCCACTTTATCAATGGGGTCTTGATACAGTGACTCTCGTTTCTGTTGTGTTTGTGGAGTCCAAATTATCTTGATAAACTGTCAGTGTTTAATCTTAGCCGGCTGGCATCGATTGAAGAAAAGCCCACAGGGGATGCCGGGTATATATAGGCCCTTCTACTGGGAAAGAAGGGCCCACAACTCAAAATGTGTCAATGGAAGTGCCTCCAAGCTACTGGTTTTCCCTTTTTTCCTGGTGGTGGAGGCAACGAGGACTCTGGTGGAGAAGTGTCTGGCCTACATTCAAGGCATGAAAATATGTCAAATTGCAGGAATGAAGACAATTCTATATGTTATTACATGGAGCTTAAGTGCAATCCCAAATAATAATAATGCTCTTGCAAAGAAAATGAAGGTCACAAGTTATCATTTTTAGAACTTCAGCGTATGGCAGATTGTATTTTTCTTGTTGCACGCCATTATTCATTTGTTATAAAAATGAGTACTTTGTCTTCCATTAACATTTTCGCTTTTTTCTTTGGCTTCTTGTAGGAAGTAAACGTTTCTCCAAGTCTGAAACCAGAAAGACAAATTCCCTAAAGGCAGACCTGGTAGCACTTCCTGCTTCTCCAACACGAGGAAATGCTCATATCCATAAAAGAATGGGCGACATTGGGAGGCAGGCGTGAGGTGCTGGTGGTGGGAGAGGGGGTTACCCTGAGGACAGACCATTCGCCGGCATTTTAATCACTTCATTTACACACTCTCTCAGGGTATTTCTATGCAAATTATCTGAAAAGGTCACACTGCAAAGAGGGATATCTATTCTGTTCCAAATGGTGTTTATAAACAGAAAAAGGCAAAAGTCCACACACTGACTGGCTTATCTGTGCATTAGTGTGATTTAGCCATCAGGGGTTTTGCCTCCAGGATGAACTACTGATGAATAATACTTTATCCAACAGCTAATACTTTTAGTAGAGGCTTCAGTGGAGCTAACTAGCTTTTCTTCAGTGAAGGGAGTCCTCTTGTGGCCATTTGGGTTACTACAGCTAAACATTTAAACAAATCTAAAACCATCACTGTAACACAAATACATTTAGATTAAATGTTTCTGGTCCATGATGGGGGGAAAAGAAGCTACCAATAAGTGAACAAAAAATTACAACGCACAAAAAAGAGAGAATGTGCCCAAAAGTGGTCAGCATGTTTTGAGAAGACTTTGTAAAAATAAAATATAATTACAAGCCCTTTATAATCCCAGTATGTAATTACATTTGACATTATCAAACCAAGTTAAAATGGTCAATCAATGAATTGCTGAAAACATCAGTTATTTGTTTGGCTGTTTTGAAGTAATGTCACTGCAAAACCACTGGGTGTCACCATCAACAATGTCAAATATTCAAATTCAAATTTGTGCAATATGAGTCAAATATGGAATCAAAACCAAAAGTACTTAAAACAAATGTCCATTTTGTACTGAAATGCATCGTGGATTCCTCAGGAATGCAATATACCGATGTCAAAGCCATGCAAGCTGCTTGTGTATAGCCGTAATTCAGCAGCCTACAAAAACAATTTAAGTCATTTTGATTAGTGAATCCTGTCTGGTGTTAACGCAAACAGGAAGTCAGACTTTTACATCAACGACCTCACACCTACCAAGTTGTTTACAGCCATTTGACAAAAGATTGGAGCTGAATTCCAAAATATAGGCATCAGAAAATAAATAGTTGTTCAAATGAATAACCCAGGGACCAAAGTTTTTTTTTTTCCAATTTTTTCCAAAGTTTATTTGATGACAATATACAAGAACATCTTGAGCACGGAGACCCTCCCTGGCTGTCCGGACTCACTGTAGGGAGACAACAGAAAAATTAATACAACGGCAAAATTCTACTACAACAAAAATAAAACTTCCTTGATAAGGTGAGTAATATAAAGTTAACAAATGTTATACAGTATTTTTAGGTGAGAAACAGTTTTAACCCCAAACATCAAAGTTTTGTAGAACATTATTATGAGTAAGATGTTTTCAGAAAACACATTTCAGTGAGAACTTCACACTTTTAGTTCAACTGCACTCAACACATTAAAATGACTAAGATCCACATGCTACACTCAAGTTCTGCTTCTATTAACTAGAGGTCTGACACATTATCAAAGCACTTGTGTCTGTTTAAATGTAAGGCAGAGAGGGCAAAGTCTAATGGATAAGCCCATTCTAGCAGACACAGTGGTACAAAGGACTGGGGTTGAGGGAAAACCTATTAGCAGGGAGTTTGAAACAACGCGGGAAAGTGGGGGGGAAACACTAAGGGAAAAACTGCAGGGGAAAGTAAGGTGAGACATGCATGACACAACTCAGGTCTATCAGCTTTTGATGTGCAACACAATGGCACACCATGATTGTTCTGCTTCTATACCTGCACACTGACACCTCATTTCTGCAAAAGAAATCCATGGGAAGCAAAATCGAGAACAAAAGATGGAACAAAAATAATGTTAAAATTGAAACATGGAAGAGAAAAAGATCTGAATGGATTTGTACTCCACAGGTCATGTATCATAAGTGAGCCAATGAAAACCATGGTAGACGTGGCTGGACAGTATCAATATTTTACAAGCCAGTTGTGCTGTAGCCATTACAGGTGTGATAGACAGTCTATTCTAGGTGACTTTAGGCTATAGATTGGTGCTTTAAAAGGTACAGGAGTGCTTTCCTTTATTGGGCATTAAGGTTCCAAAACAGGGTCTACAACACTACTAGTTTTCAGGTCAAGCTAGTAACTATTAGCATTACGAGAAGCGATTGCCAGGTAAGTATTCACCAGTCGGTCCAATCCTTTCATACTGGATGCATCATGTACACCCAGAAGGGAAAGCATTAAGGCTTCTGTCTCTCAGAAGAGTGTATGTGAGGGTGTAAAGGTAGGAGTTAAGCTAGTATCTATCGCTCCTGGATTATCTGCACACTGCAGTTAGTCTATTCATTTACAACATTTACCTTCTACAGTTCCCCAAGAACATTTGATATGATTGCAAAAAGATGACAAAAGGAAATGAGAACAGTAAAAAGTTGTGAGAGAAAAAAAAGATTAGCAGGGTAGGAAAAGAATAGTTGCAATGAAAATCAAGAAAGAACCAAGTGCACTGAATTAAATTATGGCTTCCTTTGCTTTACTGTTGTCTTTTCTAAAATAAGTAAAGACAAATAAATTCCACTTCCCTATGACGTACTATCACAGGAATACTGTGAATTCATTTTGTGAACACTCAGTAGACTACACGTAAAACGAGTCACAGTACCTTTTTGCCAGCAGCGCCCACACTGGCCTTCTTGATGCCTCGTACTTTCTTCATCCTGTTCTTGCGTTCCTTGCGCTGTTTTCTTGAGGTCTTCTTTTTCTCATAGAGACCATGCTGAGGAACACAAATGAAAAAAGTGTTTAATTTTACCATGTTATACTCAATACTTTAGCAATCATGACCTACTGAATTGAATAATGCTTTCACACTGAGCAATTCTGTCAATATTGCCAACCCATAAGATTATATTGGTGGCCTGTCAGACAATGCATCTGTACAGCATCACAATGTGGATTAATAAGAGTTGCTAGAATTGAAAAGGTTGTATGACAAGCACTGAATGATGTGCTTTAAACCAGTAGGAGGGCTACATTGGGCCTAACTACGATGATGATGGATGAGGATTAAGATGATGAAGTTAGCTGTTAGCAAAGCTAATGTTAGCTATGTGTTATCAAGCTACTGCAGTTAGCTAAGGCACTTTTAAACATAATGCATAGCTTTCTGATTTATCCACATTCCACTACAACACAAGTTGAATACTGTCAAAATGCTTTAGCTTAACTTATGGAAATATAGTTAGCCTAAAACTGACATTTGGAGAAAAAGGTTTGCTGGTGATGCCTCACTTTTGTCAAGGCTCAGTTTTTCCGTACGGCATTGCGTAAAAAGTTAGTTCCTGATTCTTTACCCTGTTGGTAGTGCATCCCACCGCACACAGCAGCTTTTAGGCATTTTTCCTTTGTTTGCTAGCAGACCGATGCAATTGCCAAGGAAACACCTTCACGCAATTCAAAGTCAATGGAGAGCGATGAAACGTTTTCCCCTGCGGTGTGGACGGAACTTAATTGCGCCACACCACATCTATGGTGTAAATTATGGACTATGAACTTGCATTTCAGGGTATAACTTTTCATACCTTCACACCTTTCCATTGCATGTCATCCAACCTTTTTAGCTGTCAGGTGCTGCTCTGCTACCGTCCGCAAACTACTTAACATGATGTACATGCAAAATGGGGTATAGTCAATGGCTGACAACTCTGAAGGGAGTTAAGAGCCTCTGCAATATAAGCAAAGGCCTTCCAGTAAAAAATAGTTTCCCAAAGGGGTAAGAACTGCCTTTGAGGTCCACTACACTACACAAAACATTGCAGCTGCTTACTGCTGCAGAATATGCAAGAAGGGTGAAAAACGGATGCCTTATACAAATAGAACACCATCGTCTATGAATAAAAGTATCGAAGCATTCAAGTAGACACAATGGTTCCAAACTCACTCTGGCCAGTCTGTGTTTGGGCTCGTTCTTCTTAGCGTAGTCTAGGGAATCGTACACCATGGCAAAGCCTGTCGTCTTTCCGCCGCCGAACTGGGTCCTGAAGCCAAATACGAACACGACATCGGGGGTGGTCTTGTACATCTTGGCGAGCTTTTCCCTGATTTCAGTCTTGGGGACTGTTGCCTTGCCGGGATGCAGGACATCGACGACCTGCATAGAGAGGACAGGCAGTGAATACATGACCGACAACTCAGCTCACGGTGGCATCAACGCAATGCAAAGGAGCTCAAAACACTTACCATTTGCTTCCTCTGAAGCAGCCGGTTCGTCATGAACTTGCGGGTCCTGACCGTTACTGTGTCATTCTGAAGGTGGGAGAAAGTAGAAGGTGATCATTGCCACACAATACTTAGCTAACTACAGAGGCTGCAGCAATTTGTTACAGCTTACCTTACCAGGTATTACTACTCTGTGCAATATATCCTTGATGCAATATACACCGCAAGTGCAATTACCTGTTTACATTACATCTATTTTTATATTTTATTCCTCTAGTGTAACACTTCTGCTTATATTTATTTATTACATCTACTTTACCTGTTTTATTTGCTTTATAACTGTGTGTGTGTTTTACCTGTTATATATGTTTTATCTGCCCCGTTTAGTCTCGTCAAGTATTTGTTTTAAAGCACTGACCAGAAGTGGCAACTGTGAATCTCGTTGTATTTAATACAATGACAATAAAGCTTTCTATTCTACTCTACATGTCACTACACTATCTAGTTACATGTTGTCACTACAGTATCTACTAGCTTCTCAGTTAACTTAGTGGCTAAGTAGCTTGCTTATCAAGATGCCTCCACTGCCTCAATGCAGCATGTGTTTGAACAATCATGTGCCAGTTGTTAAAGTTGAGTAGTACAATAGTAGTTTAATAATCCAGTTCACAACACATGAGGGCCTGGCCATGGAGAGCAGTGTAATGAATGCTAACATTAGCCACTGGAAGCTACTAAGACTCCTTTATTGACTACTAATACACGTCTAAACACCACAGTGTGACTTTGAGTAACTGTGTACATTAATAGGATTATATGGTGGATATAAAGTAGTTAAAACATACAGTGTGAGCTATAGAAGCCAGCCTTAAAGCAGGTAAATACAGTGTGTGTAGTGTCAGATAGCATTGTGATGCTGCCTCTGTATTTCCTCTCAGATTAGCTTCAGACCACAGTAATATTGACATTTTATCACATCGCACACTTTAACGCTCACTATAAGGGCATTAAAATGTGTGCGGATGGACGGATGGCGTCGATGATGAACGGATTATAGTTTATATTTCTCCTCAGGACTCACCATCTTGACGTCGGCCTTAGCACAGGGACGTTGAAAAGGAGGAAGGACCGGCAGGCGACCGCGTTAATGCCTGCACAGAAATGAGTAGGCACCTACTTAACTTGCCTGATGGAAAATGTAAGATCAATCAAAATGTAAGAACTTGTAATTTTTTTTAAATTTTTGTTTCAGTACACGTTATATAGAGCTAGTACATGATATAGTATTTGAAATGCGTTACAAAGAAATGGGTTATATAATTAGCGTATTTAGGCAAAGCCTGGAGTTTTTTTTAAAACAATATTTTTTTTTATTTCAGCGTTCATGCAGACAGATAAATTAAACGCACAAACTTGGAAGTAAAAACAAAGGCAAAGAATATGGTAGCGTTTGCATCCCTTTTAGCTAGACGACTTATACTTCTTAAATGGAAGGACAAGTATCCTCCAACCTTTAGGATGTGGTTTAAAGATCTCATACATAATTTGGTGTTGGAGCAGATTCACTATACTACAAGAGGGTGTGCTCAGAAATGTTATGCTACATGGAGATCTTTTTTAATCTATATTGAAAAAATGGATACCACTGACATTGAAGTTTTAAACTGCTGACCTCATATTACATATAATTCACAACTTATACTTAGTTTTATTTATTTA
>CAKALG010031392.1:0-12156 GCA_916700815.1 Helicolenus hilgendorfi | reverse complement strand
AAGGCTGCTGAGCAGGTGTCTAGTCGTCTATGTATGTGTGCGTGTGCGTGCGTGTGTGTGTGTGTTGGGGGCTGTGAGAGTGCTGCGTTTCTGCTTAAACTCCACTCATAAACAAATGTGATTGATCTGCCTGGTGTGGAAGACTCAGCTGTGACACCTGGTGGCCAGAGAAGACATTTGCAGGGAGAACTGAAACGACGTGGTAGATGGAATGATGCTGATTATTGGAGATGCAGTGGTGGAAAAATAACTAACTAGATTGACTTTACTTAAGTACAATGTTGAGATAGTTGTTCTTTACATGAGTATTAACATTTGATGCCAGTTCATAACATTCACTATCTACACAGCCACGGTTACTTTGCAGGGGCAGACAAAACTTGTGGTCAACACATATAATACTTTGCATTTTATAGATTAAACTAAGCAATTGCATATAAAGTAGTATAATTAGGGCCACCTCTACAAGCTGAAACATTAAAATGCTGCTTACATGTTAATGCATCAATAATAATCCAATAATATGATATGTATAATCAGTGGTGGAAGAAGTATTAAGACCTTTTACTTAAGTAAAAGTAGCAATACTACAGTGTAAAAATACCTTGTTATAAGTAAAAGTCCTGCATTCAAAGTCTTACTTTACTCATTACTAGTACTCATTACGCAGAATGGTCCATTTCAGCCTAACATATATTATATTATTGAATTATAATTAGTGATGCATTTATACATCACTTTAATGTTGGTAGCTGGTAAAGGTGGAGCTAAGTTTTAGTACTTTATATACTGCTGACCGGGTAACTATACAGGATATGGGAGGTCAGAGGTCAGGGTGAGCTGCGGAGGAAATCCCTAGAGTGGGTTAGGACTGGACCTTCTTGTTAAAGGATATCTTGAAATCACACTCTGTTCCCCGACTAGTAAAGTGATACATTGTTTACAACAGAGGTTCTCAATCTTTTCTGCCAAGGACCCCTTACAAGTTAGAGAATATACCAGGGACCCCCTCATTTCTAATTAAACATATTTGCAGATCCTAAGAGTTATAGATTTGATGGATTAGAGCGTAAAGATTGTAAGATTGTACAACCCAGTCATCAGAAAAAATGTTAGTATTGTACGTTTCTGCAAAGCACGGGATACGTTGAATGTCGACGTTTCTGAACCAAACAAAAAGTTTCATAAATACATTTTTTATCAGCCTCCCTCAGCTTCAGCCTCATCACGTTTAGCAGAAATGCACAATGCCATGTGTTTAACGTTGTGAAACAATTGGTTAGGTTTAGGCAACAAAACGACTTGGTTAAGGTTAAAAAAACATTATGGTTTGTGTTAAAATAATAACGTTACAAGGTAACATAACAAGATAACAAGGTAACGTAACAAGGTAACGTAACAAGGTAACGTGAAAAGGTAACGTGACAAGGTAACGTGACAAGGTAACGTGACAAGGTAACGAGACAAGGTAACGTGACAAGGTAACGTGACAAGGTAACGAGACAAGGTAACGAGACAAGGTAACGTGACAAGGTAACGTGACAAGGTAACGTGACAAAGTAACGTGACAAGGCAACAATGTAACGCAACAATGTAACGTAACAACACAACGTAAAAACGTAACATGGCTTAACGTAGCATAATGTAGCGTAATGTAGCGTAACGTAACAACTGCTCTTAGCGGACTTTCTTGCGTTTCTTGCTTGTTACTTAACAAGCATTACAACGTTACATAAAACAACGTTACATAACAAGCGTTTCACATGGAACACAAACAGCTGTGTCCTGGGTGAAAGTGTAGATTTAAAAATGTAAATATTATTTGTCAAACTATGAAGCCCTTTGTAAAAAAAAAAAAAATGAGACTTTAAATCTGAGAGCTTTTCACGGACCACCTTCCAGAGTGCCATGAACCCCTGTGGGTCCCCGGACCCTACTTTGAGAATCACTGGTTTACATCAACATCAACATCCAAGTTATTGAAATAATATCACCACCACAGCACAATGTTGCTAAAGTGGCACTTTTAATGATTTACAATATATTTACACATCGTTGTGACAGTCCAGCTTTACAAAAGACAGCTGCCAGTTGAAACACTGAGTTAATCTGCTGTGTTAAATTAACTGGGACACAATCCAGCAATGAACAATAATTTAGAGTGTAATCCCAAAGTGGGATAAATGCTTTTAGAAAACAGTGTCACCTGCGGTTTAATGGATTGCGTGTTTGCAGAATAATAAGACATGAATTGAATCCAGTATGTTTTTTGGTGATTATGAGTGATACAAATATGGATGCATTACTATAACAAACCCGAAGGCAGGAGCCTGACGCCAGGTATTCTGGCAGATGCTAATGTTGCTATGAAGGAGGCTGTTGGCCTGGTATCAGCTGGAAACTAAAGACCACTGCAGTGGTTTACTTTTCATCAGCGTCTCCAGCCAACAGATTGTTGAGTTCTGCTGGGTCAGACTCTCGACTGTAAACTGTTGTCCTGGCAGAAAAAAAACTTCCAGCTCAAACTTGGCAGGTCCATCGCTCAGTGGATCGGAAATAATTGACTTTAAAAGTCACTCAGGTTTAATTACTTGTTTGTTACGATATAAATAAGAGACATTCATCTTGTCTTTATAAAACATATACAGTGGCTCCAAAAGTGCAAGTGTGTGCGCTTTTTAGTGTTTAAAAGGTGACTTTGGTATTTTTAAACCTGGACCCTATTTTCCTATGTTTTTGTGTCTAAGTGACTAATGGAGACAACAATTTTTGAAATTGGTCCAATATTGAGGGATAACGCAGCAGAAACAAGCACTTTTAGTGGACGTACATTGACGGTGAGGAGTTGCCCCGAGCGATTACATTGCAGCCTGTTTAGCGGCTGCAGCGTTCTCCCTCGATTTAAAAAAATTGTTGTCCCTATTCACTTAGACACAAAACATGGGAAAATAGAGTCCAGCTTGAAAAATACCCAAGTTACCCTTTAAGTGATTTGCACCTGTGCATGTATGTGGTTTCAGTGAGTGCTATCTGTAGCGTGGCCTGGGTATGTAGTGGTCTAGGATCCGTGGGCTGCAGTGGGTTACGTATTGTAAGGCCGGGTCGGAGTAGTTGAAGGGCGGAGGGTTGTACTGCTCCTGGATGTAGTCTGGCATCGTGTTGGGGAGGCTGGAAGAAAACACATGAGCCAATCAGAACGCAGGAGGAAACAAGAAATCAAGATGCTGTAAAGTGGCAAATATGTCGAGTGGTGTCCGTATTATGCCTTGCACAGGAGTTAACGTCTTTAGCCTCTTCTGCGTGGATCATTATGTACTGTCAAACTGCTACTAGTGGCGATTTATCTCACTTATCAGTGCCAGGAGTTGCATTTCTGCACATTTTGTACTTTTTGCAGTGAATTCCTGGCTCTGATTAGTGCCTCTCCATCCAGTAGACAATCATTTCAGGCAATTTATGGAAATGTTTGGATGGGCAGCAGTTGTTGTGGAGTACTCAGTGACTCATGAATATTCATGCGGGCTCTAGCCTAGATATTCTGAGTGCTGAAAGATGCTGAAATCTGGAGGCTAAAGCTGATTAAAAAGCTGAAACACACATCCCGAATGCTTCTCCAGACTCGCTGATTTGCAGTTCAGATGTTTTGGATTGTATATCATTATGGTTGTTCTTTGTGCAAATATGTATATCCTCTCTGATAATGAGGTACAGACGGTGCAACCTGGTGAATCCTTCTGTGAATAAAAGAACAAAGGAAAAAAACAACACAATACTTGCCAATGAGATCCGTCAGACCCTTCGTTTGGTCTATTGATTACAGTTAATGGTGTATTCAAATCCACTGAAGATTAATGCAAATTGTAGTCAAGGTCCAGAGATTTTTGTATGTCATGAATTTTATAGTATTCTACAGATATAATGCTGCAAAACATTGTGAAAACCTACAAAAGGAACATTGGAAACATTAAATTAAACAATTCCTGCTCCATTACATCCCACACATCTGGGACCTTAAGCACCGAATTATTATATCATACCACATAATCCAAGTATCTCTATCGAACAACATAATCCCACAATGCTGGTGCCGACCCCGGCCGTTATATCCATAGGGTCTAGTTTACTGATGGGAGAGAAAGCAGGCCAGTCATCAGGGGGATTATGTGTCTCTGTGGCCCACTAACACCTGGCCCAGATGCCATGCATCTGTACACACAAGGACATATTATGATGCACTGCTATGCACATTCACACACAGGCACACATGCACTTGGATACGAGATGTTCTTCATTCAACCTGGTACATTTAGCTTTGTATTAAAATCCTACCGTGATATAATATTTTTTATTGTGAATGACATTTAAGTCTGTGTGGTCTTGCTAAATCCTAAAAAGAAAATGCAATCCTCAATAGCAAACACCACACATTTTTATTTTTATTTAAAGGAATAGTTTAACATTTTGGGAACATTTCGTGCCGAGAGTTAGATGATTAGATTGATACCATTCTCATAACTATATGGTAAATATGAAGCGGCGTACCTTAGCTTAGTTTAGCATAAAGGCTGGCTCTGTCCAAAGCATTTACTATATATATAAGAAGTTTTATTATAGAAGGTTAAGCTTACTTAATATTGTTTTTTTTTGTGTGCGATAAATTCTCACCTCAATATATTTTTCTAACTGTTTTTGTGTTGTGCTGTTTTCATGAAAATGCTATGTATTTTTTTCAAAACAAGGTCAATTTTCTGAGCTTCCACACTGCAGATAAAGACATTAACCAATCACGTGTGGAACGCATTGAGTTGCGCCTATATTTATGAAACAACAACACGGAGGCTCTGTAGTCAAAACCAGGACGGCAAACTTTATTACTTCTTTCAACCTTGAAAAAGGCAGAGCAGAAAAGCCTTAGACATATAATATTCGCAGGTGAGTATTTCGCATTTTCATGACATTTATTCGTCACGCCCCTGGTGTATAAATGCCTTTAGCATATCGAAGTATGAGTGGTATCAATTTGCTCATCTGACTCTCAACGAGAAAGCAAATAAGCATATTTACCCAAAGTCAAACTATTCCTTAAAGTAATTACATTGGATGATTGTATTTCGCCTTTTTTTCTGTGAGCAAACAGCACCTCTAATCTATCTGTGGATGTGTTACCCTCATCATCTAACTGCATATTCTAACTGCAAACATTCCTCAGTGTTACCCAAGTGCAGTTTCATAACTCGGACCAAAGCTGTTAGTAGGAAGTGTTTTTGTTTAATATAGTAAGAGAGTGGGCAGTCCGTCCTCCAACTGAGAAGTTAAATACACGAAGAAGGCAGTGCTGCAGCAGCAGTACGGAGGACGAGATTTAAAGCCTTCAAGTTGCTGTAAAGGATTGTCTCTGGGCAGACCTACTTGACTACTGTACCTTGAAATACAGTGTGTGTGTGTGTGTGTGTGTGTGTGTGTGTGTGTGTGTGTGTGTGTGTGTGTGTGTGTGTGTGTGTGTGTGTGTGTGTGTGTGTGTGGTCTGCTCATCCTCTGCAGCAGTAAATTTTGTGGTGACCTGCGATGAACCCTGCCTCGCCCCGCCCAGAGGAGCTGCTGACCCACCTAAACACAGCTTTTTATGAGCTTTAAGAGCTTTAATGCACCACAGTGGTTCAACCATTGTTTTCAAGGCCTGTGTGACTATTAACGTAAAGGGTTAGCGAGGCTGTCATGAGGCTGTAATGCTCATTACATACCAGAAAACATGTATGATGAGTGATGCTCTCTGCACACCAGAAGATGATTGTTGGTCTTAGATCACTAACACTAGTGAGGCAAAAACATTAAAGGGATAGTTTGGGTGTTTTGAAATGGGGTTGTATGACGTACTTATCCATAATCGGTGTAATACTAAAGTAGATGATGGTCAGCACGCCCCCAGTTTGGAGAAACAGACAGGAGCACCGACACCAGAGCAATACAGTGCTGTTGACGGGGCCGGCAGCAAAATGCATTTTAGACACCTAAAAGACAGACCCACCTAAAAAATTAATATCAGTTTAAGTGTACGCTATATTTAGAATATTTTCACCACTTTATCTCGCCGTCAGAATGCCCTTTCCTTCTCATTTCCGACAGCAAACTCAACTGATGGTGAAACCGGTGAAATTTATCTATGCTCTCTCCAAAGCCAGTAGGCTCAAAAGACAAAAACAGTACAGATATGTTTCACTTTCAGTTCAGTTCACTGTTGGAAAATATTCTAAATGTATTGTACACTTATACTGATCTTTATTTTTTTAGGTGAGCCTTTCTTTTAGGTGGCTAAAATGCATTTTACTGCCAACCCCATCCACAGCACTGTATTGCTCTGCTCGGGTGTCGGTACTCCTGTCTGTTTCCCAACGCTGAAGGCACGCCGACCGTCATCTACTGTAGGTAATACACTGACTACGGATAAGTAACTCATTCAACCCCACTTCAAAACACCTGAATTATCGCTTCAAGTAAGGCTCGTCGGGATGATAATATGAGGGTGAACAAAATGCCAGCTAACCGGGGTGCGGCCTCAATCTCACTGTATGATGTTTTTTCACAATAAATCCCTTTACAATGGCAAAATTAAGATAAAAAATAACACATTTAAATGTCTGAGTTTGAATGCAACAGGCCAGTGCAAACACAGTTTTTGTTTGAACTGCACATGGGCGTCCTCCTGCAGGAGCGTCGGCGTCTTTATTGCCTGTTTGTTCTTGTTGGTTTCCAGTTGCACTAATACTGACATGAGCTGCAGAAGGAGAGGATGGCGTGGTGGTGCCAAAAGAAAAAGCCATGTTGATACATGAATCAAAAGCACTGAAGTAAAGAGTATTTGGCCTTTTGGTCGCCTCTGAGGACCCCGTAGCCATAGTTTATAGGGGGACATCTATGCTTAGAGATCCCTGGTGGGGGTGACTGACCCGCACGATAATAAGAAAGCAAGAAATGCAATGAAAGTTGTATTTTGCTATTTTTTGGCAAAAAAATTGACTTATTGGAACAGAGGTTATGGTTTCAAAGAGGAGAAATATATTATTCTCTTGGAGTGGTTGGAGAATTTTCTATGATTTATTATTATTTATGATTTCTTTTGCTGCAAAACTGGGTCACCATCGTAAATTTCTTTTGCGAATCTAAGCTGACCAAAGCTAGAGAGTTTCAGAAAACACCTTTCAAGCCCATATGGATTGTTCGGTAATAAAAATATAGTTTTTTGGTGGAGTATTCCTTTGAATATAATCCTTATCAGCACAAAAAAAGTGTACCGTAAGAATATCATCTTCAGGAGCTTTGATCGAACCCTAATCTTTATAATTCAGCCAGCCATTGATGTTGTGTATAAAGTAAAAACGGGTGTAACTTACTCTCCGGTAACAGTCTTCTTGCAGCAGCAGAAACAGGCCAGTGCAGCCAGTAGCAGCAGCAAAAGCAAGGGGATGCCGATGCCCAGAACCAGACCCAGAAGCAGGTCTAACTCCATGTCATTCTTCTTGTCTTTGTCTGCAAAGGGTCAAGTCAAACCAAGTCATGACAAATGTTTTCAGTCACAGAATGTTTTAGAGTGAGAAAAGACAGGATAAATGTAAGAGTGTCAAACTATTTAATGATTTTATATTAAAGGTGCAGTGTGTAGGATTTGGCACCATGTAGCGATGAGGTTGCAGATTGCAACCAACTGAAACTCCCGTGTGCCAAGCGTGTTGGAGAACTACGGGGGCAGACGCAAAAAACGTGAAAACGCACATGGCTCTATTTAGAGCCAGTGTTTTGTTTGTCTGTTCTGGGCTACTGTAGAAATGGATATGAACGACTCTTTCTAAGCTTAAGAAAAAACAAATCCTCATACAACCGGTTTATATGATATCTTACGAAAAGTTATTCCTCATTTTTCATGCGTTTTCCTACGAATCTCCGGCAAACAAGTGATGCACGTGTCAATTTCCGCTCCAGTCTTTTCAAAATAAACTTCACAGGAAACAACTTGGTGAGGTTTAGGCAACAAAACAACTTAGTTAGGTTTAGGAAGAGATCGTGGTTCGGGTTAAAATAACACTGGAAGTGGCGTAACTTAAGTACAGAAGTTACGTGACAAATAAGTCAAAGTTGATTTCTGGTTTCACACGGGGTACGAACACCGGTCTCCTGGGCGAGACCCACCCATCCACCTGAACCTCCTCTTTACACGGCGTTTGTCGCTCTTCATACTTCCTGGTTCACGATTAGGTGGATTACATACGAAATGATTTTGAGGGATATACACAAATTACAGGGCATTACTTTTCATAGGTATAGCTACGAACAGTGTATGAGAACAGCCTGAACGAAATCAGAATGATTCTTACGTTCAGGTGATTATACACTAAAGAAAACATATTTATTAATATTATATTCCATTTCTGCCAATAGATCCCCCCAAATGCTACACACCGGCCCTTTAAATCATGACCTACAAAATGGGTACACTACCTGCAGTGTGGCTGTAAAGTACGCTCGGATGCTCACCTAATACACAGGACTGGGTTTCATCCACATCAGTCGTGCCATTGCAAACACACCTGTAGCCTCCGTACGTGTTGGTGCAGAGGGCAGGATGGACGCACAACGCCTCCTTGGCCTTGCACTCATCCAGATCTGTAGGAGTGGACAGTCCAACAGCAGGTGGGAGAGAGAAGTAGTCTCAGCAACATGTATTTGATAGCTTAACAGTTGAACAACAGTTGAACAAAAGGTGAAAATCACAAAGTATCTGTAGTTTACCGTCAACTTCTACGGTTCTGATGGAGTAGTGGCTGCTGACTCTGGCCAGGTAGTCTCTGACGTACCAGTGGGGTGTGTCGCTGGACACGTTGATGCGATACTCGGTCACACCTGGACTAGAGCTCTGAACTGGATCCATCTTGCTGGCGTTGTAGAATTTGTTCTTGAAACCCAGCGACAGGATGTCCACCAGCTGAGAGAGAAGGAGTTTATCATTATGCACTACTGACATTTATTTAGATTTATTTAATTATATTATTACTCTTACCTGTTTGAGTCCATCAGATCTGTTCTCCGTCCATCCCATCGTGACGTTGAACACATTACACCCTGCAGATACACAACGGCAGCAACAGCTGTGTGATGACCTCTTATTACCATATATGGGCATGTTTTACCATGGTAACACCAGAGAATGATAAAGCTAATGAACCGTATGGGAGGTCTTACCTGGAGGATTGGCAGAGTCACCTGCAGAGAAACACATCGTTCAGAATGGCATTAAATACACAGATGTGTGAGTGCATTATGTTTAATTAACACTCAGTGATTACAATCATATTTTATTTGTGTGATACTGGTAATGCACTCATAAATAGATGCATGTTCCTTTGAGACCAACTAGCGATTTTATGACACTTTAACAAGCACTTTCAGGTAGTTTAGCTACTGTAAAGAGGAGAGCCGCACAGTTTTATAGCCCTGTTGAGGAATCTGTTGTGGATTTTGTTTTGGACCTTTAGAATATAAAAGGCAGCAATCTCTGTAGTTATGTTTATTTATGTATGAGAGGCAGTGGATCTAAAAGAGGAGTCAATGTGAGCTGTCTGCAAACATGTGAACTCCAGGTTTTACACTTGGATTTTTTTAATCCTACAGGAGGTACATGAGGTCTCCAAAATCCAAGCACTAACAGTGTGAGCTGTCGCACCCTAAAAAAACTGTTAGGACAGGTGGGCAAATGCCAATCAAGTGTGTACATGCTCACCAATCATAATCATGTCATGTGGAAACTAATGTTGTTGCACAACAATAACCTGAAAACCAAACAAACATGGACGTCTCACACACGCATCATCCTTCCTTTAACTCTTGTGCTTCACTTTAAAAAAGTTGCTCTGCTCTTTCCTTAGAGAACAAAAATTTTTGTGTGAAAAAACTGCCGTAAAATATCAATATTATTTTGCACTTCCACTGAGTTAAGTGTTTTAACTTCAGTCCTGATCATAACCACCAAGTATTCATTCATTTTCAGAATTTTAACCCTTTGAATGTCAGCTTGTTTACATAATGTCTCTGTTGTTTTTTTATGAGAAATAAAAACACAAATATTTGATTATTTTCTATATACTAAAGGAGATAAGGGTTAAGGGGACTTTTTTATTTTTGTTTCACAGTCTGGGATATGTCAATGATTAGCATGACTGTGGGATCAAAAATAGTGGTTATAATGGGTTTCAATGGAGACATTTTGTGTCCCTTTAGGTCCAAGTAAATCAAATTAAAGTAACTGAATTAGTTATAAAATCGTCAGCTGTTGGCTAAATGATAGCAAACATGTATGATTGTGCACGTACCACATCCATCAGTGTCCTTGGTCTTCTGGTATCTACAGGAGCAGTCCACAGAGCCGGGCGTGTTCTTACACTCAAACTTAGCATTGGGGCACGTAGCGAGCTCTGCACACTCATCTATATCTACAATACAGACAAAGAGGGTTAAAACATTGTAAAGTCAATGTGCTGTTGTTCATACTGAAGTGTTCTGTACCTGTGCAATTGACTCCGTTTCCTGTGAAGCCAGGCTTACAGGTGCAGGTGAAGTTTTGTTTGGTGCTGAGGCAGACGGCGTCTTTGTGGCAGGGGAAGGGGAACGGAGGGACGCACATGTCTGAGAACGTACACAGAGAAGCAAGAATGAGATCAAGTATAGTGTTTATGGGGTCCATTCTTTCCTCAAAACCTGATAATGCGACTGCACAAAGAGCTACAGACCGTGCTCAAAGCACTTGTATCCTTCTTTCCCTCCAGAGACGGTATTATCAGGACACTCTCCACAGGTGAACTCGCCGGGCTCGGACTCTGACCGGCACTGCACCCCTCGGAAACAGGGATTGCCTCGACATACGTCTGCAGCCTTCCCACAGAACTTTCCACTGAATCCCTCTGGACACAGGCACCCCACCACCTGGGAGGGAAGAATAATGAACACATGAATACATTCAAAACAGATACTACATTCTGGGGTGAAGTCACAAAGAGTGGATCGCGGCCGCTGATAGCACCATGAATAGAGCATCAATTGCAACCTCTATCTGCCTCGTCTCAAGGATCGATTCTCAAGATATTGCCGTAATAATACTGCAGCGCAAACATGCCCGTAATGTTTTGCAGCTTTTGCAGAGTGCAATTTGCTCTTTTTTGGGTCTGATTGCAAATATCCATGTGGCAAAGTATAAATGCGCTTGAGGCCAAAAAGCCCAGGATTTGGGTAAGGAGAGAGAGTGAAGAAATCATTTATTTGTTTATTTAATAACCTTATTTAGGCTATTTTTTCCTCACTGTAACTGCACTGTAATTAGCGCTGATCTTTCTGAATAGACTGATCTTTGCACTGAGGCTCATTTGCATAGAAAAGGCCCAATTTTGCACCAAAAACCTGCATATTACCTCATTTAAATACATGCAAAAAGCACAGGAGAAGTGAGATGCTATTCGCTTGGCAGCACATTTAGGAGTGCATTTAACCATTTGTTGGTGATTTGAGAATCACACGATTACTTTTTGTCTCATTTGTGCGAGTTTAGCGGCCGCAAAAGCTGCACAATCCTTTTGTGAATTTGCCCCTGAGTGTCTTATTTTGGCTACACAGTTTATGATGTGTCAAATTATTGATTTCTCAAATAAGTAGCCGTGTAATAAGAGGGATAATGAACAGCTAGCGGGTCATTGTTGTGAAATAAACCCCTTCAGGGCGATGCGGTTTATTTCACAACAATGACCGGCTTGCTGTATAAGAGCTGAAGTAGAACTTCGGAAAAAAAAACTCACATGCATTAACACCAGCCAAAATGACCGAAACATTTTAAATTGAAAGGCCAAAAATGTCCCTAGTGATGCATAAGGGTTAATTAGAAATCCTCCTTACAAAAAATTACTTTTATCAGCACTATACCTGCGTATCCCTGTTCAGGGTCGACATCAGTACAAACAAATGGAGCTCTGTATGTCAGATGATGAATAGAGTGAAGGAACCGTTTCAGTGGATAACGACAACTCAAAAAATGTACCTGGAACGTTCCCTGCTGGTGGTTTTCAGTGATGCTGTCATACTGGCAGGAGCCTCCGTTGAGGCAGTTGCAGACGCGCAGGATCG